>JASDQU011403909.1:5015-17731 GCA_032191745.1 Picea mariana
TTAGAGCAATTACGAGTAGCGCGGTATAATGTGACCGCCTATGAAAGTGAGAGAGAACAATTTCAGGCGATGCTCCAGGAGGACAAAGCAAAGCTACAAAGAGAAAAGGAGCAACTGCTCATAGAGCAGACTGTGTTCAAAGAAGCAGTAAATAAAGCATGTCGCTCTGTGCCTGGCTTGGTAGATGAGGAACAAGAGTCGGTCAAGGCTCAAGTAGCGAAGCTCGCTGAGACCATCCAACATCTTCAAGCGAGGATAACAGAGTTGGAAGTCTAAGCAGTACCAAGCACCTCAAAAGAAGTGCGCGATCAGAGGGAGGAAACTTCCTAGAACACAATAATAAGGATAAGGGCCCTCGCCTTAGAGTGCAAACAAATGAGCGAAAAAAGAACGCAAACATATGAAGGCCTCGCACAATATCTATATCTAAGGAAACTGGAAGTACAGTTACAGGAGGCACAGTAGCAGGAATTCTCTGTGCAAGCGTAGATGAAGCTACTCATCGCAATTGAAAGAATGAGGAGATCTCAGGAAAAACGTTCAGTGAAACAACAAATTACTGCCATCCAAGGCAGGGTAATGGAAGTTGCGCATAAGATACAACTTGTGCAGGATGAAGCCTGCAAGGTGTTCGAAGAAATTGAGGGACAAGGCTCACAATTGGACCAAGTGGTTGTAGCAGTGGAACAACGCTTGGAAGGGCTTGTTACAAAGCAGATGATCCAGGATCTCGTTGAGCAGGAGGCTTAGGTGAAGCAGCAAGTCGAGGTAGCTCAAGGCATTCAAAGCAACATTACCCAGACCTAAGTGACTCAGGATGAGTCCCAGGTGAGTGTTGGGGGCCTGTTGGCCCTCGATCAAGTTTTGAGGAAACCTTGGTCAGGTTTGACCACTTTTTGGACTTCGACACATTGGTTGAGAAAGGAGTGCCCAGGAGGAGCTGAGATCATGGATCCCACCGATTTTGCAGGCTATGTGGACCTAGTAAGGGGTCCCTAGGGTTTTTGTAATGGGTTTTGGGATGTCGGCCCATGGGGTTTTACCCATGATTAGGCCTTTTTGTAAGGGATTGTAAAAGTATAAATAAGTAAGAATGTATGATAGAAAGGAGGGTTTTTGAGTAGCGAAGTCTTGGTAGCTAAGTGCAAGCAATTTTGGGTTGCTTTGTGCAACATACTGTATATGTCTTAAGGCTCTGTGCTCGCTAGAGGAGTTGGCTCTGTGTGTTGACCTAGCTTTGGAAGGAGGATCTCCTGTCCTATGCGAAGCTTGACTCCGTGGCTCGGTGCATAGAAGTCTCTGGATGTAAGAGATTGAAGAATGATAAATAAGACGAATCAATTGGTGGATGTAGCCCCACACTAGGGTGAACCACATATATCTTGTGTCTTTGGTTGGCTTTGTGTTGTATTGTTTATGTTATGAATATGCTCAATGCTTTGATTATTATGCATGATAGATAGATCTGTTGATGCTTAGTTGTTTACTTGTGTTAAAGATAAATGAATTCTAGATCTAACCTAATACTATGTGCTAAGTGGTTGAAGTGCTTAATATTTGTTGTTACTGTACCGATCTCTATTAGGGTATGTTTTGTGATGTTATTAAAGCTAATGAACTAATGCATATTATCTTCTAAGTATTGTTAGAATACTCTGCGAAGTGTTGTTATCACAGATCTGTGTCCCAACTTGGTTACAAATACCTGCGTCCTATAACCCCCCTGCTTCTACCTCGGGTGAGACTTCGCCTACTTCGCAGGTGTTTTCGAAAGGGCTGGTAGTTAGGGTTTTGTTGGTGCATTGTTGAAGCGTTGAACCCTGGGTCTGCCCTTGTGCCAACACACATCCATCTATTCTACTTCAAAATCAAACGCAACAACAACAGATAAAATAAATCTAATTGAAGTTAATTTGGAAACAAGAGAAAAAGCCTCACCAAATTCAATTCCCTCTACATGGGAATAACCTTTTTCTACTAATCAAGCTTTGTATTTCTCCACTTTTCCTTTTGCATTCAACTTCTTCTTAAAGACCCATTTGTTTCCAATGGGATTTCTTCGATTCAGAAACTCCACTAGATCCCAAGCCTCATTCTTGTCCAAGGCTTCCATTTCTTCAATCATGGTTTTTTTCTAGAGTTTTTCATCCTCTAAATCCACTGTCTCCCTAACAGTTCTAGGATAATCTTTAGCAATAAACAAAGAAAAATTTGAACGAAAATTAGATGGATTATACCTTTTCGGTTTCCTTCTTTCCCGAACCGATCTCCTCAATACTAGAGTATGAGGATCTTCTTCTTCTAATTCATGTTCTTCTATGGAGTCTGATTCATTATCCTTCAACTCAAACTCTATTTTCTTTGGTTCTTCCTTCCTTGGCATGACTTCCTATTTGACAAAATTTTTTATTTCTCTAAATATCACATCTCGACTATACACTACCTTCCTATTTTCTGGTTTCCAAAGCTTATAAACATTCAGACCATCTTTATGCCCAATAAAGATACACTTTTTATCCCTTTTATCTAGCTTACTCGTGTTTTCCTTTGGAACGTGAACATAGACACCACATCCAAATACCCTGCGATGTGTGAGAGAGTGTTTCTTACAAGTCCATACCTCATGTGGATTCTTTTCATCTAGTGCTAATGAGGGTGATCGATTGACTAGGTAACATGCAATACCCATTACCCTTGCCCATAATTCCTATCCTGCACCGACACCTCTAAGCATGCACCTCGATTTTTCCATCAATGTCTTGTTCATCCTTTTTGAAACTCCATTCCGTTGAGGTGTATATGGAGTAGTCTTTTTCCTTTCTATACCACACTTCTTACATAATTCTTTGAATTCATTTCCACAGAATTCTCCACCATTATCCATCCTCGACACCTTAATTCTCTTCTCTATCTCATTTTCCACAAGAGCCTTAAACTCTTTAAACCTGTCAAAGACTTCATATTTCTCCCTAATGAAATAAATCCAAGTATTCCTTGAGAATTCATCTATAAATGAGACATAGTACACATATTTTCTCAGTGATGGAACTGACACAGGTCCAAACACATCACTAGGCACCAACTATAAGATTCCTTCTTCCCTCATTGCACTAGAGAGGAATCTTACCTGATTTTGCTTCCCATATACACAATGTTCACAAAAATCAAAATCCAAAGAGAAGTTAGACATACCTTCAAACATACCTTTACCATGTAGTATTTGAAGTCCCTTCTCTCTAATATGCCCCAGTCTTTGATGCCACAACATAGTTTTTTCTCTAGAGACTATAGGATTTTCTTCTTCAACTCCAATATCATAAACAATGGAACTATTGCACCCATCACTAACAATGATTCCTTGTATATTATACATATTTCCAATCCGAACTCCCTTAAGCAACACCATTGGTTTTTCAACCATCCTGCAAGTTTTTTTCTCAAACACCGTTTTTACCCCTGCATTGTCCATTTTGCCTACAAAAATAAATTTCTAGCCAATCTGGGATGTGCAGAACACCAGGGAGTGTTCTAATCCTTCCATCCATGAGTTTCAACTTGATTTTTCCTCATCCTATGATTTTGGCTGTCGAGTCATCACCTAGGAAAAAATCACCTCCATCATACCTTTCATATTCACAGAACCACTCCCTGTGGGGAGTCATATGAAAGAATGTGCCTGATTCAAAAAACCATGCCTCATGATCTACATGTGTGCTTGAAGAAGCCAAGTACACATCCCCTCCTTCTTGCAAGGAGGTTTGTTCTTCTATAGAAGGAGCATCTTCATATACCTTCCCTCTCTCAACACTTTTGGATCTACATTGTTTCTTGTAGTGCCCTTGTTTTCCACATATCCAACATACCTTTACAAACTTTCTGGGAGATTTAGATCTTCCCTTATATTTAGATCTCCTTCTTGAGGACTTAGATCTATTTTTTTTCCTGGGAGCATTCTATTTCAAATAATGGATTTGTGTTCTATCCTCCACGTTCTTCCACCCCATCTCCTGCAACAATGAGGAGGAGACCACAACATCGAAACTTAAAGTAGTTGTATTACTACCTATGGACACAAACAAACTATCCCACGAGTCTGGTAAAGAGAATAATAAACTGATACATTTTTCTTCATTAGAAATATTAATATCAACATATAATAACTGACTTACCATTGTATTGAAGGCATTCAAATGCTCTGTCACTGAGTCTCCATATTTCATCTATAGGTTATACAACTTCTTCCGTAGGAATAGTTTATTTACCATGGACTTAGACTGATACAAAGTCCCCAACTTATCCCATAATTCCTTGGATGCAGCTTCCCCCGAAACATTCAATAATACTGAATTCGAGAGACACAACCATATTGTGCTCTTCACCTTTCGATCCAAATTTTCCTAGGCTTCTGTTGATGTTCCTGTAGGTGTATTACCTGGATCCACCGCGATCCACTGATCTTTGTCTACCAACAAATATTCCATCTTGAGCTTCCACACCTCAAAACCTTTCCCATTAAATTTCTTGATCTCTATTTTGGAACCGCTCACCATTTATTTTCACCTGAAGAATCAATACCACAGATCTTCCACTGTAACAAGGCTTGTCACAAACCCTAGCCAAACCCCTAACCACAAAGGTGTCCCCCTAAAGCCAATAATTTCTTTGATACCAACTGTATATTTTAACCTTGTTCAATTAATTACTACAAACGATTTTTTAATAAAAACAGAAAAGATACAATGGCACACACACACATTACACAAATATTTTACCCTAGAAACCCAAACTAGGAAAACCAACAACCTATTTAGAGCCATACCTCTAATATTCTATTCATCATAACTTCATTGTTTACAAAAAAATACATATATAGGATCCGACGACATCCAAAACCCCTAATCCATTGACCCAGATTAGTCAACAACCCTAATTCCTTAACTAGAATTAGAAAACCATCGATGAAAACCATATTATGAAAAACCACCAAAAAATGGTTGCAAAAAATGCCAAAAAAAAAAATTTGGGGGTGCTGCCCCCGAATCCCTACACCGTGGGGATCCCACCCATCTACAACAAAGAATATAACACATATCCAACATAACTAGTTTTTCTTGAACTGTAACATCCCTATTTTAATTAATGCATAATGTAGATATGAATGTGTCTATGGCCAAGCAATGTAATATGCAAATGTATTTTTTGTTTTTAAATAAATAAAATGTGATGCCAGCTGCTAGGGGATATGGGAAGAGATGGGGGCTGATTTTTCCACAAGAGAAGAGACTGTCTAAGAGGGGTCCAAGGGAAAATTAATTGTGGGTATTAATTCAACCCATTTTTCCTGAATTTCATTATCATTGGGGATAACTTCTATTTTATGTTTGAGTGTATGAGAGCCCAATCATTGAACTCATGTAAGAGGATTACTGTGAGAGTCACATCCCATAGTTGTTGGAGAGCATAGGGCTAAAGTATAATAAACATTGGGAAGAGTGAGCAATCAACTATCTTTGGAAAATATAGGAAATTCGTATGAGTAGTTTACATGTAGTTTTTACACATTCAGTTTTACATGAACAACAAGCAAAGAGAAAAAAAAAAGAGAGCACTGGAGATAGAACAATAAGGTTGGGCCAATTCTAGAGCATGCTGGGGCATTTTGGAGAGATTTGGAGCTGAATATTGAAGATCTAGGTTCTCAAGCCTGAAGAGTGAACTCTTGTGTGAGTTGCACTGTAACAACAATTGTTTGTTGTTGTTGCTGGAAGTTTTCGTGGCTATGAGTTACCTTGAGTTCCCAATAGAGAGATTCCTAGTTACCCGTTCCAGAGAGACCCTGATAAATGAATGGGACACCCAATGGTCTGAGAGCAGTGAAGGGGTACATTCCTTGGGTTGGGCAGGTCAAGAGGAAGAGGGTTGGAGGAAATCCAGGATAGTTGTAGGATAATACCGATGGGTTGTGGGATATTGAGCTATGAGTGGACTGTGAGAGGCACCCTTTTATTGTGGATTCTTATTCATATCTCGGGGGTGACTTGCTGTTGATATTGGAAAAACAAGTATATGGTTGAGTGGAACGTCCTTCCCAAGCAACTGGTTGCACAAATATTTTAAAAATATAAGTGTTTATTTGTTTTCCTAAGTTAATTTATGAGTTTAACTGCTATGCATGATAATGAATTATATATTGTTGTGGTGAAATTATTAGCTGTATTTATGTTTTTAGCTAGTATGAACAATTGCATGAGCTTGATTGTCATGTTGTTCGTAAACCAATGTTTAAATGTATATGTTAATCAATTTTTAGGAGCAATGGTAACAAATTCCAGCGTAGTGCTCGAATCGTCATGCGCACTGGGAATAATTGTTGCACGCAGTATAAATCTTGTTGTGTGCGCACTGTGAATGATTGTTGCATGCAGTACAAAGGTTGTTGCGCGCATGGTTTGTGTTAGTGAGGAGTGTTGAGATTATGTACCTTGGGAGGCGTTCCCCATGTGTTTGTGAGATCCTAAACACATGTGGGAAGTACTATGTACTTTGTGCCTTGTACTTTATGTCTAATTTCACTTTGACTTAGGAGATTTAAGTCAAAATTGAAATTTTGTCATTTATGCCTAAAATGAATATTAATTCACTTTGTGGGTGAATTAGAGACATAAAGTGAACTTAGGGAACTTCACCCAAAGTGGGTTTTTGAGTGAGATTCTTTTGGAGAGATCTCAACCTTTGATTAGATGGTAGATGTGATGATCTCAACCATTGATCATTTAGGTTTCCTTATGGAGGTTCAAGAGGGGCGCAAAGGGAAAATGAGAGCTCATTCACTCATTTGCTCACTTGGAGAGTTTGAGAGAGAGCTTGGAGATGAGGTTTGTTGCATGAGGTGAGGCTAGCTTGGGTGCATCCTCTCATGGAGAGATCCATCAGGATTTGGGCCTTGTTTATTTATTGAGGAGCTTCCACAGTTGAGGAGGGTACACTTGTTGAGGAGGGCGCATCAGCAGTGGGGATATCTTAAACTTGTCATATTGTAGTGGGATTAGTTTCAGAGGGAGGTTGCACTTCAGTATCAGAGTACTATGGAGGGGTTTTCCGTTCGGAGATCATAGTTAGCATCTGGCTCAGATTCAGTGGTTCTATAAGCATTTATGAGGGGTGCACCATCCTAGGGCACACCTTCTTCTTTTGGACTTGTGTTTCAGCTTGGATCAAGCTGCTATTGTATCAGGTTCATCTATATTTTGTACTTGCTGTATTCCACCATCTATTCTCCTCATATATAAACATATATTCCAAATTGGTTTCCCAGGGGGGGGTTTTAATCCAAGGTCATGTTGACCAAAAATACCTGTGTACATTTTCATGTGTGTTAGTGTTTTAGATCTGCTTTATTTTCAGATGTAAAGATATCTAGGTGTGTTACATTTATTTTAGTATGCATGTGCTAACCCTTGGTGACTAAAACTACATGCTAGAGCACCTAAAATTGTGAATGTAACCATAACAACTCAGTAAGAAGTTCCTGAACTATTGGCTGTCCCAAAACAACAACACTACCTTCATTGACAATTGAAACTTAGAGCCAACTTGAGGTCAGAGACAGACCCAGTTGGAAGCTTGATAGGACCTGGAAAATCTTCATGGTATCATAGCTGAGGTGGATGATTTTTGAGCAGTTTGGACAACATATGAGTTGGCTATTATATACATCTTCTTGGAAGATTTTTGTGGACATCCATTGACAATTTTCAATGGTTGCTAGTGGGCAGATTTTTGTAGAAGATAGTTGAGCAGTTGTGGAGTAGGAGTGAGGCCGATTTGACTCGACCTCTTTTCACACCTATATTGCTAGAAGTGAGGTCAGAGTTCGCTTGCCTCTTTTCACACCTGTGTTGACAGGAGTGAGGCAGCGTACCTTTGCCTTTGCGCATCAGTTGGAGTGCAGTTTGGTAGACATGTCAGCATATCATATGTGTGTTGAGGCCAGGCTTGCCGGGGCTAGCAATTGGTTGCCTTGGAAGGTGAGGATAGTCTTTTTCTTAGAGGACCTCGAACTATGGGACATAGTTGACTCGCTTGTTCCTGTCATTCCTGTTACTGCTCCCATATTGGTGGAAGAGTTCAGGAAGAGGAACAACAAGGAAAAGAGGACCATTTGTGATGCAGTACGATATCATATCATTCCCCATTTGACTGGGAAAGATTATGCGTATGAAATATGGGCATCTCTATGCAAGTTGTATGAGAGCTCTAATGAGAACCGAAAGATGGTTCTACATGACCGAATCAAGGGAATTCACATGCTCAAGGATGAGTCAATGACTTCATTCCTTGGTCGCTACACCCAGATCAGAGATGAGCTTAGAGCCATCAAAGAGGTGGTAGACCCTAACTCTTTGGTGAGGATAGCTATGAATAACTTCACCAAACCTTGGGGTCCATTTGTTCATGGCATTGTTTCTAGGGAGGTCATGCCTACATGGGAGAGGATGTGGGATGAATTCATCCAGGATGAGACTAGAATTGTAGCAGAGGCCTCTAGACAGTGACAACAATAGTGAGGTCAGGGTGATGAGGATCTTGCTCTTTAGACAAAGGGCAAGAAGAATGTCGACCGTGGGGGTCGACAGGGTCCCAAGTTTGGGGCCCCACTAGAGGGGAGTGGAGGAGAGAGCAACAATGGCCATAAGAGAGATATGAGCAAAGTGAAGTGCTTTGTTTGTAAGAAGTTGGGGTACTATGCTGGATAGTGTCCCAAGAGGAAGAAGAAGAGGGGTAGTACCACAACTACAACAGAGGAGGCAAAGTTTCAGACTATATTAGAGAGAGAGCATGCTTTCCTCATATTTTTCACTTCAATTGAGATGACACCCAGTATTTGGTATATTGAAAGAGAGGCTTCGAGCCATATGACTGGAGTCAGAGAGAATTTGAATGATCTCAGAGACACCAAGGTCAGGATGGAGATTTCTCTTGGAGATGACACCTTGATCAGCATTGCTGGGATTGGCACTGCTACCTTTTAGAGAGATAACATCCCACCTATATCGTTCAGGGACATTCACTATGTCCCTGGGCTGAAGAAGAATTTGATTTCAGTTTCTACCCTTTAGGATAGAGGTCTTGAGGTAACCTTCAAGGGAATCGAGGTACTCATTCACCCTCAGGGTTCTTCTCTTTCCTCAGGACAAGTGATTGGAGTTAGGGATGGGAAACTGTTCATATTTCTTTTTCAGCCTCTTCATGCATTGGCAGTGAGCAACGACAACAACAGACAGACATGTGAGTTATGGAATCGTAGGATGGTCCACCTACATCATGGAGATCTCGGAGGACTGAGAGAGGTTGTGATTAGAGTGCCACAAATAAGTACAAAGCATCATGATGTTTGCAAAGGGTGTGCGCTTGGTAAGTTTACCAAGGCCTCGTTCCCCAACAGTGACACTAGGTCAGCTAGGATACTGGATTTAGTACACACGGATGTGTGTGGGCCCATGACTCAGAAGTCCTTGAGTGGTTGTGAGTACTATCTCACATTCATTGATGACTACTCAAGGAAGACTTGGATCTATTTCCTGAAGGCCAAGAGTGAGGTCTTCAAATGGTTCCAAGAGTTTAGAGCTCTTGTGGAGAACCAATCTGGAAAAAAGGATCAAAGTATTGCGGTTGGATAACAAGGGTGAGTATTCGTCCATATAGTTCATAGACTTCTGTGCCCAACATGGCATTAGAAGACAAATGACCGTACCATAAAACCCCCAGCAGAACGGGTTTTCCGAGAGGAAGAACTAGGATATCACCGGTGTAGCGAGATACATGTTGCACGATCAGAGTTTGCCTTTGTACTTATGGGCAGAGGCGAGTGCTACTGCAATTTACCTGTAGAACATGAGCCACCACAGGATATTGGGGAAGATGACTCCCAAGGAGGCCTTCACTGGTAGGAGGCCCAATGTTGAGCACATCAGGATCTTTGGGTGCTTGACCTTTTCTCATGTCCCCTCAAAGAGGAGGACAAAGCTAGACCCCACAACCCAGCAAGGGATTCTAGTTGGATACTCAGAGGGGTCCAAAGCCTATCGTATCTACATTTCACCACTTAGGAGAGTGGTGGCGAGCAAAGATGTCATATTTGAGGAGGATAGGGATTTTAAGAGATCTCTCGAGTTGAGAGTCAGTGTTGAGGATGATGCAGAGGCACTGCTTGATGTCTTAGAGGGAGAACAACCTCAGGTTTCCGATACACCAGTATTAGGGGTGAGAGGGTCACCATGCACAACTTCAGGGTCACAGTCAAATCATGTTCAGTCAGAGGGGACATAGGCTTTAGGTTCTCAGAGTGTTGAGACGAGTCTTGAGGTAGTCACTCTTGGGCAGAGAGACCTTACTTCTCCGTTGACCACTTTAGGGAAGAGGAGACCTAGATGGTTTCAGGAGACCCTGAAGGAGGTCAGAGACAATGTAGGGGATCCAAAGAGCTAGATCAGAGATAACATACCTCCATTCATATTTGAAGCATATTTGGCACTAGTGACGAGTATCAGATATACATAGCCACAAACATTTGCGTAGGCAGTGGACGATCAGGTCTAGAGAGAGGCCATGGTAGAGGAGTATGAATCCATTGTGTGCAATGATGTTTGGGAGGTGGTTCCGAGGCCAGTGGGGAAGTCAGTTGTGACTTACAAGTGGTTATACAAAACCAAGTATGATGCAGATGGTAGCATAGAGAAACACAAGGCCCATTTTGTGGTGCAAGGCTTCTCTCAGATTGAGGGAGTCAATTATGATGAGACATTCACACCAGTTGCGAGATACACCTCTATCAGGAGTATCATTGCCATACCAACATAGATGGGTTGGAGCATTCACCAGATGGATGTGAAGACTGCATTTCTGAATGGATTTATAGATGAGGAGGTGTACATTGAGCAACCATAGGGGTTTGAGGTGAGTGAGATGGAGACTCACATGTGTCTTTTGAGAAAGGCACTTTATGGTCTGAAGCAAGCTCCCTAAGCTTGGTATTCATGCATTGACACATACTTGCTTCAGATGGGCTTCAAGAAGAGCGATGCTGATCCTAACCTCTATTACATCATTAGAGGTGCAGACACACTCATTCTCATTTTATATGTGGATGACTTGTTCATCACCGGAGTCGAGAATCTCATAGTTGAGTGTAAGCTGGGACTTGCATCAGAGTTTGAGATGAGTGATATTGGATTCATGCACTACTTTTTGGGTATGGAGGTATGGTAGAAGGAGGGTCACATATTTCTCAGGTAGGGGAAGTATGAAACAAATATTCTGAGCAGATTTCAGATGGAGGACTGCAGACCCATGTCTACATCCATGATTACCAACTAGAAGAAGCTTAGTGCTTTATATTTCCAGTTGGTAGATGCTACAGTTTATAGGCAGTTGATCGGTTCACTCATGTATCTGGTTAACAACAGACCATATATATGTTTTTCCGTGAACACTCTCAACCAACATATGGTAGAGCTGAGGAGTGTTCACATGATTAAGGAAAAACATGTTTTGAGGTACATTACTAGGATAGTTGATTATGGCCTACACTATATAAGAGGTGATGGGGTCAGTTTGGTTGGCTACACAGACTCAGAATGGGCAGAATGTGCTACTTACAGAAAAATCACCTCAGGGTACTACTTTGGTTTGGGGTCAGGACTTGTTTCTTGGTTCAACCGAAAGCATAAGTCAGTTGCTTCGAGTTCGGCCGAGCCAGAGTACATGGCGGCCAGTCAGGCTAGTTGCGAGGCCATTTGGATTCATAATATGCTGGTAGGATTATTTGGTCAAGAGATTCCACCGACCGTCATACACTGTGATAATCAGAGTTGTATCAAACTCTCTGAGAATCCAGTTTTCCATGACCAGTTGAAGCTCATTGAGTTCATGTATCACTTCATCCGTGATTGGGTTCAGAGAGGTGCATTTCAGTTGCATTATATATTGACTGACGAGCAGGTTGCAGATATACTCACCAAGGCCCTACCAAGGGGAAAACATGTCTACTTCAAAGACAAGATGGGCTTGGTGAAGAACACCTTCCTCGATAAGAGGGAGTGTTGAGATTATGTACCTTGGGAGGTGTTCCCCATGTGTTTGTGATATCCTAAACACATGTGGGAAGTACTATGTACTTTGTTCCTTGTACTTTATGTCTAATTTCACTTTGACTTAGGAGATTTAAGTCAAAAGTGAAATTTTGTCATTTATGCCTAAAATGACTATTAATTCACTTTGTGGGTGAATTAGAGACATAAAGTGAACTTATGGAACTTAACCCAAAGTGGATTTTTGACTGAGATTCTTTTGGAGAGATCTCAACCTTTGATTAGATGGGAGATGGGATGATCTCAACCATTTATCATTTAGGTTTCCTTATGGAGGTTCAAGAGGGGCACAAAGGGCAAAGGAGAGCTCATTCACTCATTTTCTCACTTGGAGAGTTTGAGAGAGATATTGGAGATGAGGTTTGTTGCATGAGGTGAGGCTAACTTGGGCACATGCTTTCATGGAGAGAGCCATCAGGCTTTGGGCCTTGTTTATTTGTTGAGGAGCTTCCACAATTGAGGAGGGCACACTTGTTGAGGAGGGGGCATCAGCAATGGGGAGGTCTTACAGTTGTCAGATTGTAGTGGGATCAGTTTCAGAGGGAGGCTACACTTCAGTATCAGAGT
>JASDQU011403909.1:17751-34324 GCA_032191745.1 Picea mariana
TGTGATATCCTAAACACATGTGGGAAGTACTATGTACTTTGTTCCTTGTACTTTATGTCTAATTTCACTTTGACTTAGGAGATTTAAGTCAAAAGTGAAATTTTGTCATTTATGCCTAAAATGACTATTAATTCACTTTGTGGGTGAATTAGAGACATAAAGTGAACTTATGGAACTTAACCCAAAGTGGATTTTTGACTGAGATTCTTTTGGAGAGATCTCAACCTTTGATTAGATGGGAGATGGGATGATCTCAACCATTTATCATTTAGGTTTCCTTATGGAGGTTCAAGAGGGGCACAAAGGGCAAAGGAGAGCTCATTCACTCATTTTCTCACTTGGAGAGTTTGAGAGAGATATTGGAGATGAGGTTTGTTGCATGAGGTGAGGCTAACTTGGGCACATGCTTTCATGGAGAGAGCCATCAGGCTTTGGGCCTTGTTTATTTGTTGAGGAGCTTCCACAATTGAGGAGGGCACACTTGTTGAGGAGGGGGCATCAGCAATGGGGAGGTCTTACAGTTGTCAGATTGTAGTGGGATCAGTTTCAGAGGGAGGCTACACTTCAGTATCAGAGTACTGTGGAGGGGTTTTCCATTCAGAGCTCACAGTTAGCATCTAGCTCAGATTCAGTGGTTTTGGCAGCATTTATGAGGGGTGCACCGTCCTAGGGAGCACTTGCTTCTTTTGGACTGTGTTTCAACTCGGATCAAGCTGCTATTATATCAGGTTCATCTATATTTTGTACTTGTTGTATTCCACCATCTATTCTCCTTGTATATAGACATATATTTCAAACTGGTTTCCCCCAGGTGGGTTTTATCTAGGGTCATGTTGACCAAAAATACCTGTGTACATTTTCATGCGTGTTAGTGTTTTAGATCTACTTTATTTTTAGCTGTAAAGATATCTAGGTGTGTTACATTTATTTTAGTATGCATGTGCTAACCCTTGGTGACTAAAACTACATTCTAGAGCACCTAAAATTATGAATGTAACCGTAAAACAAATCAACAAGAAGTTCCTGAACTATTGGTTGTCCTAAAACAACAACAATACCTTTATTGACAGTTGAAACTTAGAGCCAACTTGAGGTCAAAGACAGACCCAGTTGGTAGCTTGATAGGACCTGGAAAGTCTTCAAGGAGGTGACATTCATGTTATCTAGCATGATGTAGTTGCATTTAAATATTTGGTATATGCAATGGTTAAATATGTGTATAATTCGTAGATAGTAAGCTACAAGAATTTAGTTAACTGAAAATTTTCAAATTTATGTGTATTTTCCACAAGTAATGTTCCACGTTTAAGCTGGGGGATGTTACATGAACAAGATATTAAGAAGGGTTTAACTTTCACCAAATTTTTTTGGTGAATGTTCACTAAGAGGGAACTGCAAATTCTTATTGTTAGTCTTGATGCAGATGGAAAGACAATTATATTATAAAGGTTGAATATGGGAGAGATTTTTACAACAATTCCCACCATTGGTTTTAATGTGGAGATTGTGGAATGCACGAACATTAGCTTCACAATTTGGGATGCAGGATAGGGATATGATAAGACAAAAACCTATCATCTTTGTTGAAGTATTAGAGCAAGAACAATTTTCAAGAAATAAAGTTACAATTGTCACTCTAATAGAACTTTCTTCACTTCCATAATTTTTAGAGCATAATGGAGGATTATATGATAGGAGGGGAAATTCATGCCAAGGTTGCAAAGCATGCTCCTCAGTGGTTAGTGAAGAATTTTCCTTTTACAACCTCAAGATAAAATCAAGGGCATTGACATGTTAATCACAACTATTTTGTCTCAAAAAGTTTCAGAAGATGGAATCCCAACAAAATTTCACACCATTTAGAAATGTTTGAGTTAAACTGACAGGTGGGAGTATATTGGAAAGGCTACAAGTATTAATTTGTAAAGTTCATGAAGAGAGTATGTCCGAGTCCTTGTAAAATTTACATTGCAACAATATGATGTCAATTCTATTGTTGACCACTCTATTTAGTTTCTAGAAATGCTAAGGACTTCCACCCTCATTAGTATTTATGATATTTCTATGTATTCTTTTAGTGCCAAGGACTACCATTCTAGTCTCACTAGTACTTGAGGCATATGCCATGTTTTAACTTCTTATGCATCTTTAATAGATTCATTTTATATGTCTTTAATGTGGGACAAAGGTGCCTAAAGAAGAGGGCCCTCATTTGAAGGTTTAGTTGGAGATGTTGTGTCTAGTCTGCATTATTACTTCGACACTTTATTATCTTACAATCATTGAAATCTGGCATTAAAGTGTGCATGAGAGTGTTGTTTCTGAAGTGACTTCAAATATATATCTTTGTGAATGTTTGAGGGTTACTTCCTTTGACCCAAGAGCTAGCTTGAGGCCTAAAGTGGGGAGGTTTCTAAACCCTCCATAGGGTTCCTTGGAATTGTTCCCTAGCGAAGAAAAACCTAAGGAACAACAACCCTTATTAATGAAGGAGTATGTATAAATGCAAATCTAGTAGTTGCTTTATTCATGTGTTCTTTCAAAAAGTTTATGAGCAGTGTTAACATTTCCTATATGTATGGAATCTCATTCGAGCACTCTTTCAAATAGTTTATATCCGGGATTCAGGGATAGGGCCATGGTCTAGATTTTTAATTAATTTATTTTCTTATAAAGTGTAAGGTACTAGATGTATTATTTAAAGCAGATACATAAATATTATGATAAATACCAACATAACACAAAAAATATAGAGAATAACAACACCAACAATGATACCTTTATTGATATAAATCCAAGTTCACTTGCCTCTTCGAGGGGGAAACCTCTAGTAGAGAAGATCTCTATTACAATAATTCTCAAGACAAGCCTTTCCCATGCCTTATACTCCTATTTATACTAATTCTATCTTCTAAAGAACATTCTAGACAAATATTTTTATAGAAGCAGAAGCTTCTATTGAGTCTTCTTACATTAGGCTTGTTCACATTATTATATAAGCCTTATTTAATAATGTCAACCTTTATTACATAGAAAAAATATTATTCTACCTATGTGAGGGGTTAGGGAGGTTAGGTCCCTAACATCACACCCCCCCACCCCTTGAAAATAAACCATGTCCTTAAGGCTTGATATGGGGAAATTGTTGTAGAATGGTAGCCAACTCCTAGGTGGCATTTTTTGGTGGTGTATCCTTCCAATGAACTAAAACTTCCTTGATGGTGCACTGGAAGAGACGATGCTCACATTGGTCCAAAATTACTTGTCGTTGTAACCAAATGGATCATTCTTCATCCATCTTAGGGAGATTGGTTTGAGTCCAACACTTAGATCAAATCACTTTCTTTAAGCATGAGACATAGAAAACATGATGGAGCTTAGAGTGACTGGGAAGAGATAACTAGTAGGCCATGGGCCCCACTTGCTTGATAATTGAATAGGGACCATAAAACTTGGGGGCGTGTTTCTAACAATTTTCAACTTTTATTGAAGTTTTCTTATAAGGTTGTAGACAAAGAAACACATGGTCCCCTTCAACAAATTTTCGTTTTAAACGACCCTAATTTTCTTGTTGCTTCATGTGATTCTAATCCATGACCAAATTTTCTTTGAGGGTATGGAAAATGGCTGCTCATACTATAAGAGTGTTTTCAACCTCCTGAACCTTGGAGACACTTGGCATGTATGATATAACCGACAATGGGTTTTTCCCATAGACTGCTTCAAAGGGAGTCATACAAGTGGAGGTATGGTAAGAGTTTTTATACCACCATTCAACTAGGGGTAACCACTGATCCCACCAAGTTTGTCAGTTGGATGCAAAACACCACAAATATGTTTCCAAACACTTATTGAAAACTTCATTTTATCCATCAGTCTGGGGATAATAGGTAGTGCTGAGATGCAATTGGGTTCCTTGGAGCTTGAAATATTCTTGCCAAAAATTGATGGTGAAAGTTGGATCATGGTCAGAGACAATAGAATGAGGCATGCAATGGAGTTTGAATATATTATCTACAAAAAAGTTGAGCCACTTTGGATACGATAAACGGGTGTTGAAGACAACAGAACTGAGCATACTTGGAAAGATGATGTACTACAGCTATGACGACTAACTTATTTCCCAATTTCGATAACTCCACAACGAATTCCATAGAAATATCTATCCAAATAGTAGGTGGAATCGAGAGTGGTTGGAATGTGCCTGGAGATTTGATGGTTTCACCCTTGTTGCATTGACAAGTGTCACATTCAACCACAAAGGTGTAGATGTCTTGTTTCATACCTTCCCAGAAAAAAGAATGTTTGACCTATTCATAGGTTTTGGTAAAACCTGAATGCCCAACTATAGGGGAAGCATGAAGCTCAGAGAGTATAGTGGATTTAAGGTTCAACCGTTTTCTTAAATACAAGTGATCTTTATAAAGAAGTTCTTCATTGTTCCAAGAGTACCCTGGAGAAGCTCGATAATCTTGTTGCAATTTTTGGATCAAGCTAGAAAGTTTGGGGTCTTGCAACCATTCCCAGAAAACAACTTGAAGCCAATCTACTACAATGAAAGAGAGGGAAAAGAGGGACCCTTCGTCTTTATATTTCCTTGAAAGAGCATAAACAACCACATTTTCCTTTCCCTTCTTGTAAATGATCTCATAATCATATCCAAACAGCTTGGTCACCCATTTTTGTTGCTACGGGGACGAGATTCTTTATTCTGGAAAATACTTGAGGCTACGATGGTCAGTTTTAATTTAGAAGCATTTGCCCAATAGATAAGGACACTAGAGATCCACTACATGAAAAATAACCAAGATTTCCTTTTCATAGGTGGATTGTCCCAAATGTCGCTTTGAAAGTTGTTTGTTAGTGAAACATAAAGGTCAGCCATCTTGCATAAAGAATGCCTCATTTCCTTTCCATGAAGCATCACACTATAAGAAAAACTTCTTAGTGAATTTTGGTAGTACCAGGATAGGATTCGTGCACATAGCCTCTTGAAAGGCACGGAAGGAGTGAATGGCTACACTAGTCCAACTAAATGCATTCTTTTTAAGGAGAAAAGTGAGGGGAGTTGCAATTTTTCCATAATTTTGAACAAAATTATGATAATATCCTATTAAACACCGGAAACCATACAAACTTTTAAGAGTTTTATGGAGAGGCCAAACCTTCATAGCTTCAATTTTCTTAGGATCCATGCGTACACCATCCTTGTTGATAATATGACCCGGGTACTCAACTTCGGAGGCTCCAAAAGCACATTTATACTATTTTAGAAAAAAATTGTGCTTATATAGTATATGTAGAACTTGATCCACATGGGAAAGATATGCTTGCCAAGTTTTAATATAGATGACAATATCATCTAAGAAAACTAATACAAATTTACAGAGGAAAGGACATAACACATGATTCATAAGACTTTGAAAAGTGGAGGGGGAATTACATAGGCCAAATGGCATGACCAATAACTCATAGTGACCCTCATGAGTTCTAAATGCAATCTTAGGAATGTCTTCCTCTTTCATATGTATCTGGTGGTAGACATAATGAAGATCAAGTTTGGTAAAGTACCGAGCACCACTTGATTCATCCAAAAGGTCATCAATGATAGGAATGGAAAATTTGTCTTTGATTGTGAGTTTGTTGAGGGTGTAAAAATCAAGAAACATGCACCAAGTGCCCTCTTTCTTGAGTATCATGGCTACAGGAGAAGAATAGGGGCTCGTGGATCCGCACAAAAAATGGGTTACTGGTGAAAGGTACCACAATGATTAGTACAAAGAGAGGAAGTCAATGGGATAGGTGCCAAATAAGGGTGCCGAGAAGGGTGGGTGGGTACACAAAAAAAAAAGGCTTATAAGTGATGGGTACCACCGCAATAAGGATGGAGAGAGGAATCTAGTGGGATAGGCCTCAAATAAGAGTGATGGAAGGACCACTCCAGACTAAATAATACTCTATATTGAAGAATACTACAATGACTGAATGCCCAAATTGTTAACAGGGAAAACTATGTAGGAATTTCACAACTTGGATGCATGAGGCAGGGTTGCGTGGGAAAATTTCCCTTCTATTTCTTTTATGTTCTGTTCCATTCCACAGGGTTAGGGTTTTCAGGGTTCCTATAGACAATGATTTTCCCTATTCTATATCTCTCTGATATACATGCAGGGTTGAACAATAGTACTCAACCCAATATATTAGGGCACCAACTAAGGAGGCTCGACTATACCCTTATCCATACTAACTGATTACCCAAGTACTAGAGAGTATATTCTCGATTATTATTCTCGGTGTCACTATAACAATCCAATGATTGATAGGATGATCTAGAGCTGGTTTCAGGAGATCTAGGGGATTCCTTATATACCCGATGGTACGTGGGAGTGATGGTCGTGTACATATTCTTTCTGATGTGGTACTACTTGAAGGGGTACCAATAGGGGTTACAGAGGCTTCTAACAAGGTGTAACATTTGTTTCAAGTAACTTATGAAATTGTTTGTATTTCCTGCATGTAGTCTTCCCTAACCACAGTTTTACCTTCCAAACGATAGATCTTTGTGCTTTAAATACACTGACAATACACATCTCTACCTTGAAAAAACATTCCCACAACTTATGTAGAGGAAAGTGCTCTGATACCACTTGTAAGGTACAAAATGTATGATATAAAGTTGAAGAAAAAATATTATGATAAATACATGCGAAACAACAAAATATAGAGAATAACAACACCAACAATAATACCTTTATTTATATAAATCCAAGTTCACTTGCCTTTTCAAGGGGGAAACCTCCAACATAGTATAACTCTATTACAATAATTCTCAAGACAAACCTTTCCCATGCCTTATATTCGTATTTATACTAATTCTATCTTCTAAGGAAGATTCTAGAGGAAGATATTTCTAGAAGCATAAGCTTCTATTAAGTCTTCTTACATTAGACTTGTTCACATGATTATATAGGCCTTATTTACTAATGTTGGCCTTTATTACATAGCAAACATATTATTCTACCTACATGAGGGGTTAGGGAGGTTAGGTCCCTAACATAAAGACTTAGTAGCACCTGTAGAAATCTTCATCCATTTTATTGTCATATTTTGGAAAATAAATTAATCCAAAATACCGTTAATTAATTTTTATATAAAAAATAAACAAGAATAAATAAATAAAAATAAAAATAAATAACATAAATGGCATTTAAAATTGTGTATTCCCACAATGCCTTACTTTTTTACTTAAAATTAAATGGATTTAAATTTTTCAATACTTGATAGAGATCTGCATCGATGAAGATATAAAACCCAAACAATCAATTCCAAAAAAATACCAACTTGAGAGGAGTTTAGCTGAAGCAGGAGGTGAAAATAAGGCTAGATAGATCAACCACATTAGAGATATTGTGAGGTTAAAAATGGGCCTCAAAACAAAAAATGTGCTATGCACATCTATTTTAAAAGAACCTATAGAATTCAAGATGATGATGTCAACCATAAGGGTATATAGTGTTGGAGGGAAAGAAAGAAAACTACTTTTTTTCCTCGTATTTTTTATTTCTCTCCTTATAGGTTTACTAAAAGTATGCAGTGTATGTACTCATTGGATGCATAATTTTAGGTTTACTAAAAGTGATTTGTAACGACCCCAATCATTACGACTACATGCGACGCAAAGCGAGTGCAATTTTTTTTTTTTTTTTTTTAAGATGGAAGGCAACAATGGCAACTGTTAAAAAAAACAACTTGACGAGAATACAACGCACACAGATCAAGAAACAGACAACAACGACTCAACACACTAGCACATCATGCAACATGACGAAACATGCGATAATCAATAGACAGATAAAAATGAATACCCGCCTGACACAATCAAGACAACGCCTATGAGCTAAAGGACAACATCAACAACCCGACACAGTGGCTTCGATGACCAGTAACTAGAAACCTCCATGGCATGCAAAACACAATGCATTAAGGCGTTACAAAGCCAAGTACCAACACCCATTACAATGAACAATACGCCCACACCGAGAAGTAAAAGACTTCGGCCAGGTTATCATTCGCATCTATCCATCAGGGCGCACAATTATCCCCTCATTAGGAATCATGCCATCACAAGGCGATAGGCGTGACAGTCACCAAGGCACAACATAACATATCTAAACCAACATCCCAACAAAAACCCAATGCGCTAGGAGACCGAATTAACTGTCGAACATGAAGACTATACCTAACCACCCAATCGGCAAGTCAACAAGACACAAGGGAACTATGACTACTATAACAATCATACATCATAATAACTTCCTGGCGCAACAAATTCTATGCAAACATACATCAATCTGTACACATTAAAAATAATTAATATCAAACAAATAGTTCATTGTAACTATTTTCCAGTTCCAGATATCCGATAAGTATTTTCCTAAGGATGAATTCACTATCTTTTAAACTGAAACAATATGAAACATGTCTTTTAAAAAAATATAAAACATGTCTTTTAAAACTGAATTCGATATCTTTTAAACGGAAAAAAAATATCATTGTCCTTTAAACAATATAATTTGCTATCTAAAGGAACGCAGATAGAGTCACTATCTACATGATCTATATAATAAAATAAATGCTAAATCGCTATCAATAATAAATGGTAAATCACTGTCAATAATAAATGGTATTGCAACTCATATTCCAATCAAGAAATGCTATTCATTTGCAAACAAATCGCAGTCATGCAATATTAAATTGCTATTCAAATGCAATCAAAACACAGT
The DNA here is from genome assembly GCA_032191745.1 of Picea mariana. Lineage (NCBI taxonomy): Eukaryota > Viridiplantae > Streptophyta > Pinopsida > Pinales > Pinaceae > Picea > Picea mariana. Next base: position 26,535 of record JASDQU011403909.1, read on the forward strand.
CATACAAATGCGATCAAAACACAGTCATACAAATGCGATCAAAACACAATCATGAAGTATGATGAAGTATTCGTTGTCTATGATAAACACGTTGTCTAAATATATGTTGCCTAGCATTGATACGTTGTCTAGCATTTAAAAGGAACGTTGTCTAGGTTATCACTATCTAGCATTGATACGCATTCTAAATATATGTTGTCTAAATAAAATGTATGATATCATTGTCTCATAATTAAATTTATGGAAATCACTGTCAGATTATTAATTGTAAATCGTTGATTGTTATATATTATAAAATTGTTGTCTACTATATTATAAAAATTGTTGGCTATTATATCATATAGTAAATCGTTGTTATATATAAAATGTTGTCTCACATATATAATAATAACATATATAATGAAATCACTGTCATGTATAAATTGCTGTCATACATAATATATATATATAAGATCGCTATCCATTAAAACATATCAAAAACAAAAAACGCCATCCATTAATACATATCAGAAAAACGTTGTCTATTAAATAATATCGTTGTCTATTTAGTATTCGCCTGGGGTCTATTAAAACGTGTTACTGTATCTATTAAAAAAAATCATTGTCAACCATCCAATTGCTGTCTAATAAAAGGTAAGATATGAATTAAGGAAATCACTATATTATTGTTGTCTATAATTCACATAAAATTCGTTGAATATAATTCGCAGCAACGCCAAATATGGCCTTGAGAGTGATTTTATTGGATGTATGTGCCAATTATTTTTGATTGGGTATTCTTTAAGTCAATATCCCAGTAACCAAAGGAATCCCTGTGTGAGCCTCATTAAAACACATCAAGTAGGTAAGGAAACGTTGTGGATGATTACCCAAATCATATTGGTGTGGGCCTTCAGGTTGCATGTGCTTCCCATACATTAAACTGAATGTATGAGGCAATATTCCCTGATTCTCTGCAGGAGTTTGAATCCTGTCTGTACTGGTAACTGAAATTTTGACGCAGCGTACATGTTGAGATGCTATTCCAACGACCAAGAAAATGCCAATTGATCTATTTACTTGTACCAACAATTCTAACCAAAAGTACTTGTACCAACAGTTCCAACCAAAAGAAATATATGGGTGTTTGATATCCTCCACAATTCAACCGATAGGCAATTAATATGTAGCTTTATCTACTTGGCATTCATGCAATTGATATAGTTAATTAATCTACCGATAAAATTAAGAAATCAATTTAGTGTTGTAGCATATGGTGTTTTGGTCTTGCACTTGCACATTATACAAAATGAGTATTTAAATGAGTAGGCAAGTGTTAACACGACATTGATTTGACTATTTAAATGAGTATACAAAATATCATAAAATTATAAGTGCTAATGGTGTTTTGTATAAATTCGCAGCCATATATAAATTCACAGGCATAACAAAAAAAACGCAGAGATTTTTCCATTCAACGCTGAGATTTTACCCAAAAAAAATGCAGAGATGCTCATTCAATCAAGAGTTTAAACATGCAGGGATTTAGTCATTCAAACACAGAGTTTAACACTCAAGGTTAAACATTCAAATGCAGAGTTTAAACATTCCAAAGAACGCAGAGTTGATCATTCAAGGAAATGAAGAGGTAATCATTCAAAAGAAATGCAGATATAATCTTTCAAGGAAATGCAGAGGTTTTCGGAGTTTAAGCAATCAAAACACAGAGGTACTCGTTCACAAGAAGGCATAAAGACTAATAATTCAGCCATGAATCAATCAAACATAGAGATACTCATTCACCCGAAGGGCGCAAGGATTATAGATCAATCATAAGAGAAAAATGCAGAGGTGAGTAAGGGATAGATAGCTGGGCGAAATTATCCTTCACTTATTATCCATGCACAGGAAAGAAAGGCATTTGAATCTATAAGTATTTAAACACTAGAGTAACAACCATCGATTCGGCTCCTGGCCGACTGCTCAAGCACAGACTAATAACTTAAGGGATAAGTGACATAAGATAATAACACAATTTTTCTTCCTATTAATCAATAAAAACAAACACAGAGAAGTCATTGCAATTAGAGTTTGTGTTCGCCATGGAAAATCAATTCAAATACAATGAGCATAAGGATGGGATTACTAATTTCTTTGATCATAAAACGCTGGGCTCATCAAGACAAATCACTGAAGATAAAAATGAAATCTCTGGATAGTGTTACGCTGAATAAAACATAATGTTTAACATAGTAGAAGTACATTACTTAAGGCGTAGGAACAATATTTAAACTACCATTCAATACAAATATACACATGCGTACTGTAGCCAAATGCGAAATCTCCGAGCCGTTGTCCCGCGCGTGCTCCGTCCCGCTCCTGCTCCCTCTTTCCGACAGATGTGACCTCACCGGTACATCCAAGCCAACGCTAGGGGTTCTCTTCTTCCCCTTGAGCCCCTTGAGCAGCAAAGGGGCCACACACACAATACTAGAGAACGCTAGCACCCATCTTGCCTCGCAAGGTCGAGCTACCACTCATTACCTGAGCTGGGTATCCCAGCTCCCACAAGAGAAAGTTCAGTCAAGGTAAAATTTCAACAGCGTAACGTTACACAAAAAGATGAGATGCATACTCCTTCTTCTCCATCCTTTTATAGAGTTTTTAAGTAATTAGTTTCCCAAATTATCATTAAATTCCTTTTTCAGTTAATTAATTTCGAAAAACCTCCCCTGTACACATGTCACCCGATCCCCTAGTTGCACCAGCAAATCAATTTTATTAATTAATTAAATATTCTTATTTCCCTCATCCACCTAAGATCATTCCTAAAAACGCTCATCAGAGTCCCAAAATTCCCTTACACTTCTTAAGTGACTTACGCCTTACTTAATTCCTAGTTGAGTTCATAATTAGAAAGTTCCAAAGGCAAGATTCCTTACTAAGTTAGACATTCAGCTTTTTCTTTACGTTTCCCCTTTTCTTTAAGTTTCCTATCTCTTTTAAGTTTCCCCCTTTTTTCTTTTTAACTAAAAATCAATTTAGCAAGTGTAGATAAAACAACCATTTACCCTTTTTCCTTTTTAATTAAAAATTAATTTACCAACTGTAGATAAAACAACCATTTACCCTTTTTCCTTTTTAATTAAAAATTAATTTAATAAGTGTAGATAAAAAAAACAACCATTACCCCTTTTTAAAATTTAATCCTCCATTATAATTTTGACTTTAGTAAATAAGTTTGAATTTCTTACCCCCCTTCTTGTTACATGTTTATTTATTATTTTTTTTTTTTGACCACATGTTCTACTTAAACCTAGGTTTTAATTTCACTAGGCTGGGCGACATTTTTTTATTAGGGAATTTTGTTTTTAAACCTTACTTATCACATCATTCATTTTAAGGCTGACTAGGTTTATTCACTTACCCGTTAAAATCATGGTGTGCCCTTCATGACGCACTACGTGCTCCAAGGGTGCCACTCACCTCTTTCCTTTTTCCTTGTGTGACGTGCCCTTCAGGATGCACTACGTGCTCCAAGGGTGCCACTCGCCTCTTGACTGACTTTGGTAGATGTCAAACCCCTGGATTCAATACTCTGCCAGGTGATCTTGTGGGAGACTAAGGGCCTCTAAGGAATAAGGCCCCTGCCTTATTGTGTGCCCCTTAGAATCATCATGAGTGACTGCCACAGTCTACCCTCATGACATCACGGGTCTTCTCGAACTAGGTAATCGTTAACCTACAGTTCGAGCCACGATGAGAGTGCTAGTAGGTTGTGGTAGGGATACTGCCACACCTCTCCCTCAATGTCTTTGGTTGTCCTGCGTGACCCCTCTACTCCACATGTGAGTCTGGTTGACAAACTATTGTCAGCCTGCATCCATCAACGAATCATGTCATCAATAATAATCAATCATCATAACATCTAATCATATGTACATATATCACATCAACAAGATCCAAACCCAATAGTCCACTCCCTGACTCGATACAGAGTCCAAGGGGTTTCATCGATGCCTCTGCATCCTCGAGGTCCAAAGTCCTGCATACTCAGGAGAACCCGGTCAATAACACCTATCTAAGTAAATACAACAAAATAACATATCATCAACCCCACAATATCTCATAATCATAATCAAAATGACCAATAGATGCAATAACCCGAATCCTTGCAAGAAAGTGTCCTCAAAGAATAAGTTCGCTCAGTGCGCGCAAGACTGGGAAGTTACATACACCCCCTCTTGGTTTAAACTTTGTCCCGAAGTTTTATTGTATATATAAGTGCCGAAATAAAGTGCATCAGAATATCATAGGTCTAGCTATCAAACAAAAATAGAAACTGATGACGCATATCATATGCGTCCTCCCAGGTCGTTGAGTGTGGACTATAGTTGTCCCACTGGACCTTGACCTGATCTACTGTTTGGCGACGTAGCTGTCAAATGCGAAGGTCTTGGATACGGATCGACTCTGCCCTGAGTGCACCCTCGTCAGATACCGACAAGGTACTCAAGTCAATAACATGTGTAGGATCACTAATATAATGTCTCAAACATATACATGAAAAACATCGTTCAAAAGCCTCAAAGAATCAGGAAAGGTTAGTCAATAGGCCACAGGCCCCTTCTTTTCCACAATCTTGAAAGGTCCTATGAACCTAGGAGAGAGTTTAGCACCCTTTCCAAACTTGATCGAACTCTTATGCAGTTTCACCCGCAAGAAGAATCGATTGCCAAATTCATAAATACAGTCGACAAGATGCGGATCGACATAACTCTTCTGTCGATCCTGTGCTTCCTTGATCCTTTGTCTTATTGTTTGCATTTGATCTTTCATTTCTTGGATCGCTTTTGGCCCCACTATGACTCTATCCTCAAGTTGATCCGAACTCAAAGGCGTCCGACATGGTCGCACATAAAGAAACTCGAAAGGCGCCATCTTAATGGTGCTTTGATAACTGTTGTTATATGCGAATTCTACTAGTGGAAAGAATTCCTCCCAACGTTTCTATTGGTCCATCACGTACATGCACAACATGTCCTCCAAGATTTGGTTTGTTCATTCGGTCTGCCCATCTGTCTCTGGGTGATACACAGTACTAAAGTTAAGTTGGGTTCCCAAGGCCTCTTGGAAACTAGTCCAAAATCATCCAGTAACAACGATCCTCGATCATATATAATCCTCTTAGGCATGCCAAGTAGTCTCACAATCTCACTGATGAAAACTCTAGCTATGTCATGTGCCTGATACATCAGACACACAAGAATAAAATGAACACTCTTCATCATCGTGTCGACTACCACAAAAATCAAGTCGTGTCTCCTTGCTGTCAATGGCAATCCAACAATGAAATCCATCGAAATGACCTCCCATTTCCATTCCAGAATAGTGTGTGGTTGTAGTAATCCTGCTATAGGTCTATGTTCAGCCTTCACCTAATGACATTCTAGACATCTTGCCACATAGTTGACTATCTTTACCTTCATTCCTTTGGAGAAGAATAAGGGTTTAAGGTCTACCCTCATCTTCGTGACTCTTGGGTAAGCCATGTACATTGCTCTGTGAGCCTCGTTTAGGATCAAACTCCTCAACTCGTCGTTCGGTGGTATATAAATTCAATTTTAAAATCTCAATAGTCCATCATCATCCAACGTAAATCCTTCAAATCTTTGTACCATCATTTTGTTTTGTCCGATAAATCCTTGACCTCTTTGTACCAGTCATCGCTGTGCTGTAAAGTTAGAATATTTTCACGTAGATTTGTCTGAAGAGGCATCATTGAAAATAAGTGTGGTCTTTGACTCAATGCATCAACCACTCTGTTCACTGTTCCCTTTATGTAAGTAATCTCGAAATCGTACTCACTAAGCAATTTTGACCAACGCCGTTGTCATGCGTTCAAGTCACTTTGCGTAAAGATGTGTTGTAGTCCACAATGGTCCGTTTTTAGTTTGAATTTTCGTCCAATAAGGTAGTGTCTCCAAACTCTCAAGGCATAAACAATGGCTAACAACTCTAATTCGTGTGTCACATAGTTCTCCTCATGCCTTCTCAACTTCCTCGAGATGTAAGATACCACTCTACCATCTTGCATCAAGACTCCACCTAATCCTTCCTTGGATGCGCCAGTGCATACCAAGAAGTCTACATCCATGTCAGGGACCTTTAGTATTGGTGTTGTTGTCAACAACTCCTCGAGCCTCTAAAATGCTTCCGCGCATTTCTCGGTCCAAACAAACTTCTTGTTCCTCTTCTGCAATTCCGTAATTGGATTTGCTATCTTCAATAAAAAAACCCTCGACGAACCGTCTATAATATCCCGCTTAACCCATGAAGCTACACACTTCCATGAAATTCATCAGCGTAGGCCATTCCATAATAGCCTCAACCTTTGTTGGATCCATGATGACACCTTCGTCGGAGATGACATGCCCTAAGTAGTGAATCTTCAATTGATAAAACAAGCATTTAGACAATTTCCCATACAACTTGTTCTCTTGCAAACACTGTAGTACCAAGTGCAAGTGATCTTCATGCTCCTCCATCATCCAAGAGTAAATCAAAATATCATCAATGAATACTTGGATGAACTTGTCCAAGTATTCACGGAACACCTCATTCATCAAACTCATAAATACCCCAGGGGCGTTCATCAGTCCAAATGGTAAAACAATAAACTCGTAATGTCCAAACCTCATCTTAAAGGTGGTCTTATGGACGTCATCCTCCTTCATCCATAACTGGTGATACCCTGATCTCAAGTCGATCTTGGAAAACACTGTCACACCCTTCATTTATCAAACAAATCATCAATCCTTGGCAACATATACTGATTCTTGATCGTTTCCTTATTAAATTTATGATATTCAATGCAGAGTCTCCATGACCCATCCTTCTTTCGTATGAAAATAACAGGTGCACCCCATGGTGACACACTTGGAAGTATAAGTCCTAGGTCCAACAACTCCTTCAGTTGCATTCTCAAATCCTATAACTCCGGGGTCGACATCCGATAAGGCGTTCTTGCTGTCGATTCAGTTTCTGGTTTTAGGTCGATTGTAAATTCCAATTCCCTCTCCGACGACATCCCAGGTAACTTCTTTGGGAAGACGTCCATAAACTCTCTCAGCACCAGAAGGTGTTCTAGACATTTCGCTACTCCCTTCTCGTTTAATGCAAGAATCGCATAAAGATTACATCCCTTGCACATTCTCTTCCGTAGCTGCAAGGAAGAGATGAACCTCAGGGACACTCCCTGGTTTCGACCTACAATAACGCGTATCTTCCCCTCATCATCGACCAAAATAAATCATTTCGTCTTACAGTTGAGTATCGCCTCATGCGATTCCAACCAGTCCATACCGATCACGACGTCATAAGATCCTAATATCATGACATAAAGGTTGGCCCTAGTGAAAAACTCTCCTAGGTTAAGGCTATAGCCCGTAACCTTACCACGAACCTTTTGTTTGGCTCCAGAAGCAATTTCTACAAAGCTAAACTCATCTTGTTCGACTACCTTTACCTTAATTATTTTTAGCACTGCACTAGAAATGAAACTCTCAGTAGCACCGGGATTTATCAAAATACTAAGGGTTTGGTTAGTGATGGTACCTGACATCTCAAGCATAGTCGACTGGTGCTCTGCCTGGTGGTTATTCACCGCTGCATGAATATGATGGGCCTTGCCCAAAAATCCCATGGTAGTGGGTCCGACTGATCTAGATGCTCTGGTCCTCTCCATTGGGCAGTGATGTTGGTAATGTGGCTCCCCACATTCCTACATACTTTCTTCGGTCCAGTACTCT
>JASDQU011403910.1:16552-30600 GCA_032191745.1 Picea mariana
CGCTCCAACATTTTTCCAAAACACATGAACAATAAATGGGTGCCACATGGAAGCCCATGTCTGGGCCACGTGGCACCTCACCATTCACCGAAACCTTGCCACATGTCAATCTCCTATTGGTCCAGCAATGCCCATGTGTTAGCCACGTCACCTGCCACATGTCACCCTTGAAGTGCTGACACGTGTCACTCCTTGATTGGTCCACCTGTCTGACATGTCAATAGTTCGTACGCCCAGTCAGCACACTGAACCCTGCCACATGTACCTTGTCACGTCAGTAAACTCTGTCCACGTCAACACCATGTACCCTACCACATCATTTGTACGTCCGTATGACCTGTACAGTCAACTTCCATGTGGCACTGTACAAACTATACAATCATCATTTTTTTCCTATTTGGAAAAACAAACAGATCACCATATCTGGAGAATACACCATCCGTTTGAGCCCGTTCAAGTTGCGTTGGGTTTGTATCGATGAGGCCTACACACAAATCCGTTTTGAGGCCATTTTGAGAACTTTTATTTTTAGGCCTTTCTGAGCCCCATCAAGCTCCTAGATCCAATTCTAGATCACATAAGCTCCCTTTGAGAAAAAATAGGAAGAATGTAGTGCAATAGGAAGAAGACAATCTCATAGAAAATGACATCAATAACTTCTCTCTTGAATACATGGAGCTCGAGGTGGATATTGAGAAAATATTTCCCACAATTGATCAACCGAGAAATATGGCCCAACAAAATTCATCATTAGAGATCATTGCGAATGACACCTTCAGTGAAGAAGAGTCATTTACTTTCCAAAGTGTTTTTTTGGACAAGGAATCTAAAAAATTGATTATAGAAAGAGGTGATCAAAAAACTAAGAAGGGAAAATATCACTCAGAGATTGACCTAAAATATATGCAGCCATCCCAAATCTCTAAAATTCACAGACCAATTGGGGATGCTCTTGATGATTCTATCGGTGGTATGGAAGCAGAAAATGCCAAGCTAAAATAAATGATCAGAGAGTTGGAAGATGCCTTAATGCCTCTTCCAATCCTTGCAAGTCCTTTGTTAATGGTCAAACTAGCCATGCTCTCCAGTAAATTGAAAGGATCTTCAATCCTACTCACAACAGTCCGAAGTTATGTAGAAAATAATATTAAGAAGAGAATGTCATTAATAACATAAGCGTGGGAAGTATAAAAAATTATTGTTTCTTTTGGCTCAAGGGCACACGCTTTTCATGAATATTTGCAAGTTGATTTGAAGAATGAAGAAGGTTTTTACACTGATGTTGTATTACCATTTGGAATCAAAGTCTCTAACATGACAAAGTTGATAAGAAGAGAGGAGGATCTGCCTTCCACAAGTCGAATAAAACAACTAAATGCTTGATGGAAGAAAAATATTAAAAATATGAATAACATTGTTCAAGCATGCAGCGAAGCCATACTGAAAAGAGAAGAATTGTTCAAGAGACTCACAGAGATAGACCTAGAAGGAGGTACTAACGAAGTACAAGCCCCTAAATTAATTCTCAACTCAATGTTCCTAACAAAGCAACAATTTGACGAACAAGTTGAGATATTTAAAGGGTTATCAGTTGAAAATTTTTATGGCATACTCGAATATAATGAAGATGAGATAGAAAATTGGCTAGTGGATTATTTCGTGAAAAATCAAGACATTGAGGAAGCAGTACATGGTATTTATATTGACTTAAGAGATTTGGAAGGTGAGTTATTCAACATTAAAATCCGACATGAAATAAGCGTCGCACTAATGAAAATTTATATTGAAGATTGGTTCAAAAAGGAAATCGACAAATTAACCAAAGAAGGGCAAGAAACAGTTGAGATGGTTCCTGTAACTGTCGATGAAGTCAATAAAAGGACAAAAACAATCAAGAGAATATATGAGAGACCATCATAGTGAGTTCATGCTGATCACATTTTTCTTTCTTTATCAATTTTTCATCCAGTGACTCCGCTTCTTTAACTAGAAAGGTTTAACCAAAATATGATAACTTCTCTCTGTCTTCTTTCCAGGTCTTGCTACTCCGATATCGCCAACCATTATCCTTATACAACTTACTTCTTGTGCATATTTTTTTATGGCTCACGGGAGCCCCAATCCCAATCCTAAGGACAAACACATTCAAATTTCAAGGCTTTGTAACAGACTATATATTTTTCAGAAATATCAAGGGAACTATTTCGAGATCAGTTTTGACTGTACTTTGTAACTTTGAGTTTTGAGTATAAAGTATTTGAGATTGATCTATCATTATATTTATTTGAGCTCCCCATGTTTTCACTCTATTAAAGTTCTCTTATGCATGCAGACCATCTTCTTATATTTTATGTGATCATAAATATTTAGTTTAACTATGATGGATGTGAGGAAATTTTGTCTATCTTTTTCAAGTGTATGAGGTGTGCAGTTCCTGGTCATTTCTCAGGAACTCTCTTTAAAAGAAAACAAAACGTTTTATTTCTTGTTATTTTTTCTTGCAATCCTTTTTTTTTTATTACCACGATGGACTTTTGCAAAGTCCTATATTCTAAAAATCTAGAGACCCAATAAAATCTTAAAATAAAGAGGAGTACCACCTCTATAAAAATGCAGGGGGATTTGTATCTAATCCGGATTTTATGAGTAGAACAAAATGAATACAGATTATTAACAGGTGCTTAACACAAAATAACAGAGATACAATAAAACTGGTTTTCTATTCAATAACGAAATAAGCTGAAACTGTAAAATGCAGCAAAAACAAGCTTGCTAGAATGGTGGCGGCTTATCTCTGAGAAGATATGTGACAGCAGTGCGCATTCGCAAGAAGAAGGTTACAATGAGGCTCTGAAGTCCTTTTTACAATAAGCAAGAATGCAAAAAACCCTAGAAATCCAAAAACCTAACCCTAGGAGATGAAGCGCCAAAAGTCATGTGGGCCCCGTTTGGGTAAGTTAGTACATCAACTTCTTGGGGTCGTAACTTTTGCATACGATCTCCATTTTAGGTGTGTGATAGCCCGTTGGAAAGGTATCGCCGAGGAGATTCGTTTTGGGGGCTCAATAATTACTTAGGGTATCATTAAGGATCTCTATCCTGAAAAACCTTCATTTAGGCCCTCAAAATGGCCCCGGAAGTTAAAACTGCTAAAAATAGTAAATTGCCAAAATTGTCAAAAACCTATTTTGAGCCAGTTGGAAAAGGTGGTTGGCCACCAATATCCATATAGATCAATCCTTCCTCCTTAGGAATCAATGGTCTCCATTGCATTGAGTTCCCCCATCAGATGAGGAAATTTCTTTTGAATTTGGCCTCGGGTGAGCCACTTGCCTTGGTGCAGGAGCTGCCCTGCTTTGACGACTCGATAAAGTTGGATCCTTTGTTGTCGAGGGCCCTTGATCTGCCTGTCCACAATATGATCATTGGATGTATTTTGTGTGAAGTCTGGGTTGAGCTCTGTTGGTGTCAATTGTTCTGCTACTTCTGAGGTGTCCAATAATGGTGGGAAATAAGGGCGAAGGAGATCCACGTTGAACACTGGGTGCAGGCCAAGGAAAGGAGGAATGTTGAGCTCAAAAGAATTATCCCCCACGGCCTTGGTGATAGTGTACAGCCCATAACGGAGTGGGAAAAACTTTTGATGGGGTCTTGTAAGGCGTTATTTCTGCAAACACAACCAAACTATGTCGCCCACCTGAAACTTATGTGGCACCCGATGTTGATCATGGTGTTGTTTGTACTTGTCATTGGACTTTTGTAGGATATCCTGAACCTATTGGCGGATGTGATGGATCCATTCAATGAACCGGGTGGCTTTGTTAGCTTCAGTTGGAGCAGGAGATGAGTTGGTCGAGGTGACCGCAAGGGGAAGTGCAACATCTATGGGACCCAATGGTTGGAATCCCAACCCCACTTGAAAGGGGTTGTGGCCGGTTGAGCTATGCAGGGCTCGATTGTAGCTATGCTAGACATAGGGAAGGCTCTCATCCCATGTGCGAGGGTAATTTGAATTATACATGCGAAGGATATGCACACTCATTCGATTTACAACCTCGGTTTGGCCATTTGTCTGGGGGTGGAAGGCCGTGGATTTGGTGAGATTGGTGTCCAGAAGTGACCAGAGGCTCAACCAGAATGTGCTGAGAAATCGACTATCCCAATCTGAGACAATGGTTTGTGAGATTCAAAAATGTACCCAGACTCGTTCAAAGAAGATCTCGGCAGTGGCCTCTGTTGTGATGCTCTTCTTGCAGGCAACCAGAATCGCCATCCTAGAAAAGTGATCAACAACCACAAAAACACAATCATTTCCCCGCTTGGTGGATGGGAGGCCCAACATGTAGTTCATTGAGATGGATTCCCATGGCCTGTCAGGAGTAGGAAGAGGGGTGTACAGGCCCTGTTTCTTAGTGGTCGATTTGGCAATAACACAGGCAGTGCAGGACCTGATATACTTGCTGACCTCCTGTTGAAATTTCGGCCAGTAGAAATGTTTATGTAGTATCGCCATTGTATTTTCGACACCGAAGTGTCCTTCCACCCGTCTGTAGTGGGATTCCCAGATTAGTTTCACTCGCTCACTTGATGGAACACAGATATGGCCCATACGACACAACAACCCATACTGAAGATGGAAATTATCAACAACTGTGTTTGCACCCAACATTTGGTAGGTGGTGGTGAAGTCAGGGTCTGTCTCATAGAGTTGGGGCCATCTAGATGTCTCATGGCCACAAGATTCTAGAACAATGGTGAGTGCAACGACTGGTGGTCTGCTGAGGCAATCAATGACGCGATTGGTTCTTCTTGTTTTATACTTGATGTTGAGGTGGAATTGCTACAAGTATGTGGACCACTTTTGATGGCGTTCATTCTGCAATTTTCCCTGTGTCTGCATGATCTGTAGTGGCTTATGATCAGTGTGGATGACTGTCTCCTTCCCAAGAATGTAATGTCTTCACTGGCGGCATGCTTTCACAATGGAGTACATTTCTTTGTCATAAGTAGGGTACTTACGGATAGTATTTGACAGTGTCTCACTATGATAGGCCACGAGGTGGTCGTGTTGAGTGAGAACAACTCCCACGGCATAGTCTGAAGCATATGTCTCGATCTCAAAGGGATGTTGCAAGTCTGGTAGTGAAAGTACTGGAGCTGAGCACAAGCACTGCTTCAAATCATCGAATTCTTGTTGTTGGGACTGACCCCATGCAAATTTCACCTTACCACCACCCCTGTTTATTTGGCTGAGGGCCCATGCAATATGGGAGAATCCCAACACAAACCTGCGGTAGAAATTGGCAAGGCCCAAGAAGCTCTGAAGCTCAGTGAGTGTTTTTGGGGCTGGCCAGTCACGGATGACTTGGATCTTGGATGGATCCACATGTACGCCATGCTGATCAATGATGTCGCCCAGGTAATGGACCCTATCCATGCCGAAGGAGCATTTTTCCAAGTTGGCGTATAGCTTGTGCTGCCGCAGGGTGTGCAGAACCTGTTGAATATGCTACAAGTGTTCGACCCAAGTCTTGTTGTAAATTAGAATGTCATCTAGATACTCCACTACAAAAGTATTGGTGAATGGTTACAGGATATCGTCCATCATCCTCATGAAAGTGGCTGGAGCATTTGCCAAACCAAAGGGCATGACCAGCCATTAAAAAAGGCCTGCCTTTGACTTGAAGGTGGTCTTCCATACATCTGTCTGTTCTATCGAGACCTGGTGGTAGCTCGACTTCAGATCAATCTTACTGAAGTATTTGGCCCCCGTGAGTTGATCAATGAGGTCATCGATTCGGGGAATCATGTACTAGTTTCTGACTGTGATTTTATTTAGAGCCCGGTAATCAATACAAAGTCGTCAGGTTCCATCTTTCTTCTGTACCAGCACGATTGGGATCCCGCAAGGTGATGAGCTAGGGAGAATGTGCCCTTTGTGGAGCAGTTCTTGGATGTGTCACTTAATATCCTCATTCTCTAACAAAGAGAAACAATAGACTGGACCATTGGGCAGCGGTGTGCCGGGGGTCAGATCGATGGGGTGCTTGACCTGGCAGTGCAGAGGTACCCCTGTAGGTGAGGAGAAGATATCTGAGTATTCTTCCACAACCTTATCTACTTGCTTCTACTATGTGGAGAGGACGGCTGCAGAGACCCTGGATGTGGCTGTGATCTTTCGCTTATTCTGAGAGCGAATCACGAAGAAGAAAAATTTCCCCGTCTGAGAGATGACCTTCCTGCATTGCTTAGCAGAGATCAAGGAAATAACACTAGGTGGGACTGCCTCAGGTATCCTGTACAATTTCCTATTCAAAGTAATAATAACACTACGAGGCCTAGATTCATATACAACATGATGTTTCCATAAATAAGGTTGGCCCAAAAGAACATCACAAACTTTGAGAGGAGAAACATCACACAATACCTCGTCTTTGAAGGGCTTGATGTTGTATGACAGTCGACACTGTTGGCTGACGCAGAGATCGCTTCTTTGGCAGAGCCATCTAATGGTGTAGGGTTGTGGGTGCGGCATTGTTGGCAGGGCCAACCACTTGATGGCCTCTACGGAGATGAGGTTCTTCTGGATACCGCTATCAACGATGAAGTGAAGCGGGGTGCCTTTTACCCACATCTGTGAATGGAAGAGGCGCTCTCCTTCTTCTGGCTCGCCTGGTTCACCAGGCTAGAGCTTGGTGGTAGCAATGGTGGAACTGGGTTTCGCATCAATGATCCGTCTTCCCCTTTCTGGTTCTGGATCAGAGTCAAAATCCACATCTAATTCAGAGGCTTTCACTTCGGCCACCAGTGACTGCTTTGAGCAGCAGTCAGCAATGTTATGCTAAGGGCTCTTATGGAAGTCGCACCACTTCTCGGTATCTTTCTTTGTCTTTTCGATGTCCTTCTTTGCTTGCGGCTTGGACTGGTTGTCCTGATACTATCGATCTTTTCTCTGTCCTTTGTTCGNGGAAGAGGCGCTCTCCTTCTTCTGGCTCGCCTGGTTCACCAGGCTAGAGCTTGGTGGTAGCAATGGTGGAACTAGGTTTCGCATCAATGATCCGTCTTCCCCTTTCTGGTTCTGGATCAGAGTCAAAATCCACATCTAATTCATAGGCTTTCACTTCGGCCACCAGTGACTGCTTTGAGCAGCAGTCAGCAATGTTATGCTAAGGGCTCTTATGGAAGTCGCACCACTTCTCGGTATCTTTCTTTGTCTTTTCGATGTCCTTCTTTGCTTGCGGCTTGGACTGGTTGTCCTGATACTATCGATATTTTCTCTGTCCTTTGTTCGATGGGTTGGGGCCTCCCTTTCCTAGCTTTTGTTGTGCGGGGTTGTTAGGCCTAAATTGCCACGTCTTTTGTTTGAGCTTTTGCTCGATTTTGACGGCATATCGGAAGGCCGCGCCCAAGGATGAGATGTCATGAAATTCCATTTCGGTCTGGATGTATCTATGTAGAGCACCATGATACTTGAGCACCATATGTCGCTCTGAATCTTTGATACCCAACTTGGTGCACAAGGTATGGAAGATATTTGTGAAATCTGGCACTGCTTGGTCTCTTTCTTGCTACAATGTGGTCCATTTGGTATACAGGTCGTCATAACTTCCCACAAGGTAGTATTGTTCCTTAATAACATCCCTGAATGATTCCCAGGTGGGCGTGACTGAAAATAATGAGGTTTCCTCTGTTTCCTTTTGCTCACAGAAAGTTTCCCACCAATCTTTGACATGGGGAATGACTTTGAGGAGTGAAAAAGTAATCTTTTCTCTATTCGAAAAATTATGGATAGAAAAATACCCTTCTAGTAGATTCAACCACTTGTCTACAACATCTGCATCTATCTGACCTTCAAATATAGGAATATCGAAGTTTATTTGTACCTTGAAGGGGGCGGTGCCTCCGTTCAAAGAAGATGTGTCGCCTGTTGGTAGCCGTCGAAGGATTTGCGCGAAACTATCCATTATCTCGTTCCTCTGTTGCGTGAGGGTTTCCTCAATCAACGGTTTGAAAGAATCTCCTATCTCATCATATTTCTTTTATCTTTCCATGGGAGGTCGCTTGGGCGTGCGAGAGCTTCTATCCTCAAGAGAAACAAGCTCAAGACCCAACTCTTTGTACTCTGACCTCATTGGGGACATGCATTAAGATGACAAGGAGCAGACCGCTCTGATACCACTGATCTAGATTTTATGAGAAGAATGAAATGAATACAGATTATTAACAGGTGCTTAACACAAAATAATAGAGATACAATAAAACTAGTTTTCTATTCAATAACGAAATAAGCTGAAACTGTAAAATGCAGCGGCAACAAGCTTGCTGGAATGGTGGCGGCTTATCTCTGAGAAGAGATGTGACGGCAACGCGCATTCGCAAGAAGAAGGTTACTATGAGGCTCTGAAGGCCTTTTTACAATAAGAAAGAATTCCAAAAACCCTAGACATCCAAAAACCTAACCCTAGGAGATGAAGCGGCAAAAGTCATGTGGGCCCCATTTGGGTAAGTTAGTACATCAACTTCCCGGGGTCGTAACTTTTGCACACGATCTCTGTTTTAGGCGTGTGATAGCCCATTGGAAATGTATCGTCGAGGAGATTCATTTTGGGGGATCAATAATTCCTTCATCTATCATTGAGGATCTCTATCATGAAAAACCTTCATTTAGGCCCTCAAAATGGCCTCTGAAGTTAAAACTGCTAAAAATAGTAAATTGCCAAAATTGTCAGAAAATTGTTTTGAGCCAGTTGGAAAAGGTGGGTGGCCACTGATATCCATCTGGATCAGTATCCTCGTGAGGTTTTTGTTTCGGTCCTAACGGATTCAAGTGTCAACACAAGATTATATAGGTGTAAAAGCCACTCTTGTCTTTTATTTATATAGTACATTTTTTCCTATTAATTAGGGGTTTGTACGTATTAATCTTATCGACTTTGAAGGAATCATTAGAATCATCTATAATGTCTTTCCTATCAATTTTACATTCTTTATAATACCAAGGGTTGGTTGTTCTATTCTTCTTTTTATAGGACACCTCGAAAGAGAACTTGTTAATAGAAGTGGAAAGGGTAGTTGTAAAATTATGATAGAGGTCTTCAATGTTGTCCTTATAAGTTAGGAGATGTAATTCACTATTTAAAGCATTTAAGAAAATATCAACTTTACTTTTGTCAAAAAGAAGTTGCCTTTGATTATTAGAATTTTCTTCAATGACGCTCCTGTGCATGGCAAAGTTTAGAGTTAGGGTTAAAGGTCTATGACCAGAGTCGGGTTCATAGTCATTTAAAAGGTCAAAAGTTACTATTTAGTATTTGGTTGGATACAAGGATATCATATATCATATAATCCACGACACTACTACCTAGACCATGAATACAAGTCATCTGGTTGGAATTTGGCCACTTCAATACTCCATTGCAAATTATAAGGTCTTGAGAACTGCAAAGCTTCTCTAGCTCAGTACCAAACAAATTCTTAGTTAGGTCTTCAAAGCTTCTTTTGTAGCTATTAGCTAAAACAAGGTTCTCATCTAGCCATAAAGAATTATGGTTGGAATCATTGCTTAAAAGAATAGCTTGGTTAGTTGCAATTCCAACATTAAAGTCTCCTAGCAGGAGGATATTACCTTCATTTATCAAATTGTAAATATCTTGTTCTAAAGTATTATAGGGACAATTTCTATCTAGATTGTTTTTCTTATAAAAAAGTATAATTAATAGGTGCAAAATAGCAAATTGATATATACATATTTTTAGCATTGATGTCTGAAATTTATATCCAAATGTACTGATTGAGAGGGTTGATCTTATGAAGTTGAATGCGAGGAGAAATACTCTTTCTAATATAATAGGCTATGCCTCCTATCCCTCTATGGTATGATTTTTTGTTCCATGCCGACCACATGACAAATCCTTCTATGTTAGGGACCTTAGACTCTTCATGCTCCCATGTTTCAACTAGACAAATAATATCAATATCACTCAAGATCCAACTTAACATAAAACCTTTGATCCAGGGAAATCCACAACAGTTCCAAAAAAGGATCCCAAGTGTCCCAAACTCCTATTTATTATTATCCTTCTCGTCTCTATCCCTAACAATATCTTTTCAATTTCTAATCATCGTCCATTTTCCTTCTTTCCTAGCTTCTTTTACCTTTTGAACTTCCTTTCTTAATCCAACTTGGTCTTTGGGAATGAGGTCTTCATTTATAAATACTCCTGACCCTTTTAAGCTCGAATACTTACTGAGTATGCTATGTTTATGGTTAGTACAACTTACTTTGACACAGATCAACCTATCATTATGTTCAATTATTTTTCCTAGCCTCTTTGCTTCTATGAGGTAAGTTGTTTCAATTTGTGATTTATTTTTTAGTTCTTCTTTTACTATTGCTAGTGTATCTTCCTCTTGTTGTTCTTTTATACAAAAAATTATGAGGTTCAAGGCTCTTTTATTATGCTCATGATCTAATTCGATTATCTTATTCATTTCCTCTTTGATGGGTTTGATATCCACTTTATTTTCCAGACTACTTAGGGCCAAATTGTTGGTTAATTTTTCTTCTAGCTCTTTAACCCTATCTCTCAAGTTGTGATTTTCTTCAACCTCTCCTTCTTGGGTTGATTGTTTTTGTTTTTCCATTTCTTGTATTATAGCCTCCATTGTTTGCAATTGACTCTTGAACCCTACCCATCTATCCTCTATCTGTGTTTGAATCATATCTTCGAAGAGTCTACATTTTTTTATCAAGCATTGCCTCTAACTCGATTTGGAGTTTTACTTCTCTTTCTTCACTCTTTTTTTCTAATGATTCTAACTCTATTTGGAGTTTTGCATTTCTTTCTTTTCTCCTTTTTTTCTAATGGTTCTATATATTTATAAAGACTCTCTAGGGTGACTTTGGGGGGCCTCCCCCCGACAAGATGAGGTTTTGGAAGTGGTGGAGTGCTCATATTGAAAAGAAGAGAAAGCAAGTAACAACTATTATTTTGGATTGAATTTAAAAATGGAAAATAATTTTTGAAATTGATAATAATTATTATCTCTAAAACTAACTTTTACTTATTAAAATTTTTAAAATTTAATAAWTTTATTTTAATATTTTGTTTTATAGTAAAAAATTAAATTGTATCCCCGCAGGTTAGCTTAATTGGTCTAGAGTCAGACATGAGTTTTCATGCTTGTTGTTCATCACGGGTTCAAATATCTTGATTCCTTTCCTTAAGAGCGAGGTTTACCCCATTTACCATCCACAAAATGCAGGGAAGTACTTGACGGGTTTTCCGTGGTTTCTTCCACATGAAAAAAAACAATTCAAATTTTATTTATTTCTAATCTCTTTAATTTTCACATGTTACTAAATTATAAATATATTTTAAATTAAAATTGAATCAAGCAACAACTGACTCACTTGATTTATGAACACACACCCAAGTACTCAGCAGGTTGAGGAAACCGGAACTGCAAAGCCACAATGTACCACCGCATAGTTCAAAAAGATCACATAATTCAAATACCAATTATTCAAAAATCACAAAGTTTACAAAACCACATAATTCAAAACCACAAAGTTATTCCACACAAAACCACAAAGTTATGCTTAATTTGACATAAAGACCCTATCATATCATACATTTATCTTCCAACATTATAATAATTATAATTATTTATGAATTGCAATCTTAAAAAATTATTTAAATCCATTACTAATTACTTTATAATATTATAATTATTTTAAACATATTTTGTTATATTATAATGGAATATAGCATAGCCTACAAATACACCTTTTAACTTATATATATTATGTAAAAGTAATAGCTTAAATTGATTCTTGTAATTTTGATGAAAAAATGTCACATGATTAACTTAGTAGAATAATAAGTTAAATGAAATCATTAACATAGTGCGATAAATTATGAACTTAGGTTATCATTAACATATTAACGTTGTGTTTCAAATTATTATTAATAATTATGATGATATTAGGTATTAGAGTTATTGGGTTGTTAATATGTAATATTAAATAATTATAATCGTCCATATAAAAGATCCATGAATAATAGAAAAAAAATCAATATACATATTCATCAATGTCAGAGTTGTATTTGTATTTACTAGTTGAGTTAACCAAGGTAGCAAGGAAACCATGCCATGAAGTTGGTGAGCTTCGTTAGTCAAGTTAAGTAGAAAGGAGAGAATTGCCATTAGATCTATTGATAAGTCCAACCTCAACTTTAGTAGGTGTTGCATCCATAGGAATAGAAAAAAAAATCAATATACATATTCATTAATGTCACAAATTGTCATTAGATCTAGTGATAAGTCCAACCTCAACTTTAGTAGGTGTTGCATCCATAGAAATAGAAAAAAAATTCAATATACATATTCATTAACGTCACAAATTGCCATTAGATCTAGTTATGAGTCCAACCTTAACTTTAGTAGGTGTTAGGTGTTGTATCCATAATAGGTAGAGCAAGTGGTGGCTTAAGAGCATCTAATGGATCAATCAGAGCATCATCTTAGGGATCGTCATCACAAGGCGTACATGCATATCTCTTAGCTTGTTGACCTGGACGAGTCACCCTTCACATTAATATGTCAAGAATCTAGAGAATATGACAAAATGATATGGTCATGTTTTTGTGGGAAGGCCCCTATTATCTTCTCATGCTTTGGAACTTTCAAGACCTCTCATGTGCAAGTGACCTCACTTCAATTCCAGTCATCAAATCACATATTTGATGGATGAAGTTGATACTAAATTGTATAATTGGTTGTATATAGCACATCCATAGTCTATGATACCCAATTGACTCATCAAACTTAGTCATTTAGGTACGACATCACCAATTCGATCAATATCGACGAAATAGTCGAAAATAATTAGACAAATTAAACAAAACCTTAAGCATATGCATTAAATATGATAAAGAATTATGAAACATGACTAATCAAAACATCATGAGATTATTACCCCTCTCATCCAGTGGCTCAAATGCACTAAATCGAAGGTTCATTGACCCCCACTAGCCCATCCCTAGATAGGGATACAACACAAGATTGATTATGAGATCATCCAAACTACATAAAAGATCAATTGACATGTTAATAGTCATATGCTTACACGACCATTATGACTGACCCCTCTTAGGAAACATCTAGTGCCACATACACATATGCACATTGATTGTCAATTTAGGAGGTTGGTGGTTGAATGATAGTTGAGTTGCTATAAACCTCTCAAGAAATAGACAAAACAACTCCAATGAAAAGGAGAAGATAGATCTCCCATATCTCATATTGTAATAATGATCTAAAGCAATACAAAACTACCACAATAGAATACAATGTTTGTTGCTCACTAATGAGAGTATCTACCCAATACAATAAGATGCAACTGATGTGTTGCCTATCAATGGTATGGTGTCCTAGTGTAGAGAAAATAAGGCTTAGACAATGCATATCTAGAAGGAGGTATCATGCTTCCCATTTCCTTGAGGTGCTACCTATTGCTGCATATCTTGGCATTTGAAACCATGCAAACACCGTTGTCTCGTAGTGACTCATAAGTATTGTCTACTTTGACATACTTCTGAACATATGCCAGCTGAGGTTTCATTGCAACAACAGGTGGCACCTTGAGGAGATTAGGAGCAACATACCCCCTCATAGATATATTGATGATGAAGTACACGTCCTCCCTTATGGGTCGGTACCATAGATTGAGCCCAACCCTAAATGTCTGCTTAGCAACATCCCAATGATGGAACACCATACTAAAAAAATTGGTGTTCCCCTTAAGGGACGTGTCCTCCCGATAAAACTTGAGGAGGCCAACATTCTTTAAAAGGGAATGAATCTGCAAAGTAATAAGCCAAGGCAACATATCCCTTTCCCTCTCGCAAACCTCCCAATTTGGAACCACATTGTGTGCATAAGGGCACTATGGTTGTTTGTGATTCATATATAATCCTCATTAGAAACATAGAAATCAAAGATACAATATGTATTAAAACACCAATCATAATATTCATTAAATA
>JASDQU011403910.1:55761-74692 GCA_032191745.1 Picea mariana
AACAATAATTAGTTGGGAAAAACATGTTGGTCACATCATATGAGGTTATAAAAGATGTAATATAGGATAAATGAATGGCATATGATGAATATCCCCCCCAAACTGTAGATGTTTTCCATCCTTGGAAAAATTTAGCAAATAGGGAAGGGCAATTGTGAATGGGAAATTTTCCAAATACATGTCTTTTAGGATTTAAGGAATTATTGATTAAATATTTTCCAAATAAATTTAAACAATTAAGATTATTTCAACGTATACACAATAAGCAATTTCATTATTCAACATATAAGCAGCAGAAATTTAAATTTATGAACAGGATGATAATAAATTTAAATAATCATCACATATTCATGAGAATGCATAAATAAAAATACCTTTGTCTGATGCTAAATTCCTGACCTCTGGTTGTCCTCTCTGCTGCTCTGCCCAGACTCTGCCCAAAACTGAATCTTCCTCCCTGCCAGCTAGGAACAGAGCTTGTTCGGCTCCCTAGCTCCAGGATTCCATGAGGATTCCTAGCCCCCGAGCCCAAAACTCCCAGCAACCTGGTGCACCCCCGTAACAGTCCACCCAATCTCCAAAACCAAAAAAATATCCAACAGAAAATACAGAAAATACACTCCTTTCCTCCAATAATGCTCCTCTCCCCAAAATTTCATAATCATCTCCCAAAGGCCTCTGCCCAGTCATATCCCCCTCCATTAACTGACTCCTACCCTCCTTTAATGCCACCCACCTTATCCCTCCATTTATTACATTATCCTTCCATTTATTACCTTATCCCTCCACTCAATGCTTCACCCCCCTGCATACGTAAAGTTTTATAATAAATAAACAAAATTTTTAAGCTCTTAATTCATTACCCAAACCTTTAATGAGTTAATTAATTAATCAATAGATATAAACAATTAATAAATAAACAATTAATTAATTACTATTATTAATAAATAATCATTGTTTAACTAAAATATATTAGGGTAGATAATTATTTAATTAACCATACTTGATAAACCCTATGCAACTATTTAACTAGGGTTGTTACATACACCCACCCTTCGGGAAACTTCGTCCCAAAGTTAAGGTATTTTATGATACAAGGGAAAAGAAACATGGTTCGCACATTCATAACAAATAACTGTCATTATTAGTAAGTAAGCCAAGAAACTCATTCATACTAGTGTACATGCGCAAGAAATGCATGTGTAGCTAGTACATACAAGTCTCGTTCATGTACTAATATCAATAACTATCATCTCTACAGTAATTTCCATATGCATCCAATCCCTTCAACAAGACTATTCATTTTATAAAAGAAAATAAACCAATCTAATGTTTGCGAAATCCTTTAATTTCAATTATCTATCTCAACAACGTTATTTAGACAATTGTAATTTAATTACATAATTATGAATATTCATATATATATGCATTTTATTTTCAGAAGGAAAAACAATAAATTCCACCATAAGACAAATCTCCATACACTTTCAACTATTTCTACTCATCCTTCCTCCCTAACTTACTTCCATCTTCCATTCCTATCCTTCCTCTATTGGACTATCTTGGAGCATCAACTATATTGACCTAACTCCAAATAGAACCCATAAGAGGAAGTGTTACTACCTTGACCAAGCTTCCCTAGCAAGCAGCTGACAGTCATCATCACACGTCTAGGAGAGTGTGAGCTAACATCATCCTCCCATGACTTCAGGTTTCGGAGGATATACGGTGGGAAATGCCTCCACCCCTCCTAATCATGACTAGGGTCCACACCCTACAATGGAATATACAGTGGCACCGTGTTGTTGGGAGTTTTTTCATTGTCTATTCAGTTTTGGGCAGTCTCATCACCTGAAATCCTGCACTATTCCACATATCATAGCAATGCATCCAAACCAATATAATTTCACATACAAAGATTCATACCATATTGTTTCTCGACCAGTGGTCATGACATTCATTTTCATCATCATTATCCTTTGGCTATTTCATAGCCCATAACCTGTAGATTAGTCTGTAACACAAAATCATACATTTCTATGCATTATCATCATGTAATTGCATACAACCATAATTTTGATTCGATATCCACATACCAACAACTTTAACATCAAAGTTTTCAAGTTAGAAAAAGATCTCATAATATTCCATAATCCAATTAATGACACCTATTCATAAAATTATTATTTACAAAACAGATGGCATCATATCCAACATCATTCTACTAGCACTTAAACCTTCATAGGATTCTCATTCACACAATATGTTGCATCATATCCATCATCATCCATAACAATTAGACATTCATAGAATTTACATTCACATAGTAGATCACATTATATCCATCATCATCAATAACATTTAAACATTCATAAAATTTACATTCTCACAATATATCGCATCATATCCATCATTATCCAAATACATTTAAACATTCATAAAGATTCATACGTCTTAAAAGTTCAAGTGTATCATTTAATAGTTTCACTTGTGAATAGAAAATAAAAGTGTGTAGGCCTTAGGTAATCCTGGCTGTCTATGTCAAAAGGTGGTGTTGCATACACCCAACCTTAGAGAAACATATTCTCTAGGTGGTCAAAAAAAGTGAGGGATAGTCTCGTCGTAGTGTCTCGGCGTCTTCCCAAGTAGCAGATCATGGACTATACTTGTCCCATTGGACATTAACTTGGTCTACCAGACGGTTTCTGAGCTGTCCGACTCTATGGTCCAATATGCGTACCAGTTCTACCATGAGAGTTCCCACGTCCGATACCTGCAATTCCTTCCAATTTAGTTTATGTGATTCATCAACAACATAATGACGTAAAACAGATACATGAAAAGCGTTATGAGTTTTATGCAAGTGGGGTGGAAGTACGAGATGATAGGCAACGGGTCCAATTTTCTCTTGGATTATGAATGGTCCTATAAATCGAGGTGACAACTTTGTCCCCTTCTCGAACCGTATGGTACTCTTATTAGGCCTGATACGAATGAAAACCTGGTCTCCCACTTCATAACTTTGGTCGGTTCTGTGTGCATCCACATAATGTTTTTGCCTATTATGTGCCTCCTTTAGTCTCTGCCTAATTTGAATCACCTGTTCCTCCATCTCTTGAATCAATTCTGGCCTAGCTCTTACTCGGTCTTCTAATCTTTCCCAACTCAATGGTGTTCTGCATGGCCTTCCATACAGAGCTTCATAGGGTGGCATTCCGATGGAGCTATGAAAACTGTTATTGTAGGAAAACTCTACCAAAGGTAGGTACTTCTCCCACTGGGTTTGATTATCCATGACATACATCCTAAGCATGTCTTCCATGACTTGATTTACTCTCTCAGTTTTCCCATCTGTTTCAGGATGATAAGTTGTGCTTAAGTTCAACTGAGTCCCCAACGTTGACTGCAAACTTGTCCAAAACCTAGAAGTGAATCTGGAGTCCCTATCTGAAATGATCTTCTTAGGTATCCTGTGCAAATGGATAACCTCACTTATAAACACATGTGCCACATCAGTGACATCGTAAGTGTCTATAACCAGAATAAAATGAGCACTCTTGGTTAACTTATCCACTATCACAAGAATGGCATTGTGTCTATGAGATGTGAGCGGCAACCCCAAAACAAAATCCATAGAGATGACTTCCCACTTGGACATAGGAACATCATGTGGTTGTAGGAGGCCTACTGGGTGATGGTGGTCGACTTTCACTTGTTGACACTCTAGGCATTTGGCGACGAAATGGACTACATCATGCTTCATGCCTACCCAGAAGAAAATATTCCTCATGTCTGCGTACATCTTTTTCACACCTAGATGCGCACAATAAAGTGCTTTATGGGTTGCCTTCAGTATGACGCTTCGAGTATCCCCATCTTCAGGGATGTACATCCTTTCCCGATATCTCAATAGTCTGTCTACTTCTAGACTATATCCTTCATACTTTGGATCTAACTGCCTCCCACTCTAGAGGTTTGAAGTAACCTTTAAATACCAACTATCTCCTTCGAGTTGCGTCAACACACGTTCCCTCAGATTGACCTTTAAGGGTACCAAGGAGAAGACACG
Source organism: Picea mariana (assembly GCA_032191745.1). Classification (NCBI taxonomy): domain Eukaryota; kingdom Viridiplantae; phylum Streptophyta; class Pinopsida; order Pinales; family Pinaceae; genus Picea; species Picea mariana. Next base: position 59,831 of record JASDQU011403910.1, read on the forward strand.
TGGTCTCCTACTCAAGGAATCTGTGATCACATTCTCCTTTCCCTTGATGTATGAAATACCAAAATCGTACTCACTCATAAAATCACTCCATTGCCTTTGCCTGTCATTCAGATCCCTTTAAGTGAAGAGATGTTTTAAACTTTGATGGTCCATTTTGAGCTCAAAGTTTCACCCCACAAGATAGTGCCTCCAAAGTTTCAGAGCTAGCATTACAGTTGCCAACTCTAAATCATGATTCGCGTATAGCTCTTCATGTTTCTTCAACTTCCTTGACGCATAAGCTATCACTCCTCCATCCTCCATTAGCACGGCCCCCAACCCTTGCTTCGAGGCATCCGTGTAGATTGTGAAGTCCTTTTCCATATCCGACACTCGTAGAATTGGTGCACTAGTTAGTAACCTCTTAAGTTCAATGAATGCACTATCACATTCTTCTATCCATTCATACCTGACCCCCTTCCACTGTAAAGTGGTGATGGGTTTTTCTATTTTTGAGAATCCTTCAACAAATCCCTAATAATAACCTACTAGCCCCATGAAGCTTCTCACCTCATGAGCATTTTTTGACACTGGCCACTCCATAATGGCCTTTACCTTTTCTGGGTCCACAGAGATTCCTTCACTGGAAATGATATGACCTAAATAGTGGATCTCTTTCTGAAAGAAGGAACACTTCGACAACTTCCCATACAATTTGTTCTCTCTAAGGCAGGACAACACCACTCGTAAGTGTTCCTCATATTCTCTTTCGTTCTTGGAATAGATGAGGATATCATCTAGAAAGACTTGTACAAAACGGTCTAAGTACTTCCATGATACGTCATTCACGAGGCTCATGAATAATGTTGGTGCATTGGTCAATCCGAAAGGTACTACAACAAACTCGTAATGCCAAAATCGAGTTCGAAAGGCATTTTTTGGGATATCACCTTCCTTAATCCTTAACTGGTGATACCCTGATCGTAAATCAAGCTTTGAGAATACCGCCACTCCTTTCATCTAATCAAAGAGGTCATCTATTGGCGGCATTGGGTACCTATTTTTCATTGTAGCACGATTCAAGTCCCTGTAATCTATACAGAATCATAAGGAACCATCTTTCTTCCTTACAAAAATTACTAGTGCACCCCAAGGTGAGACACTGGGCCTTATTAGCCCTAAGTCCAGTAAATCTTTCAACTACATTTGCAACTCACAAAGTTTCAGTGCTGTCATCCGATACAGAGTCTTGGAAATTGGTTCTGCACCAGGTTTCAGCTCAATAGTAACATCAAGCTCCCTCTCAGAAGGTAACCATGGTAATTCGTTCGCAAAAACATCCTTAAATTCTGACAATACTGGGTACTGATCCAAGGAGGGTCCTTTCCTTTCATTCACTGCTTCAATGACATAAAGTCAACACCCTTGCCTCATGCATCGTTTAACTTTCATAGTTGAGATAAAGCGTAGAGACACCTGTCTCCGTACACCATGGATCTCTATTGGTCATCCTTCATCATCGACACAAAGCACCCTTTTTGTGAAACAATCTACCAAAGCTCGATGAGCTTCTAACCAATCCATTCCAATGATTAGGTCATATGCCCTGAGAGCAGTGACATATACCTTCAACCTGGTAGTACACACTCCCAGGTATACTATACAATTATCAACACTAGGTCGTACCGCTTGTTTTTCCCCCGAAGCCATCGCGACTTATTTAAAGTCATCGTGCTCATAGGCTACCAACCCATTTTTTTCTAATGCAGATGGTGAAATGAAACTTTCTATCACACCAGAATCAAATAAAATCTTAACATTGATATGATTTAGCATACCTAATGACTCCACCACCATGGATTGATGTTCTGCCTAGCGATTATTAACCGCTGTGTAAATATGGTGGCTGCCACTTGCTCTTCCCATTGGGGCCTTTCCTTCTCTATGCACAAATCCAGATTGTAACTCTAGGCATTCATGCTGGTAATGGGGTCCTCCGCATCTCCAATAGGTAACAMAAGATTGAACCTGCGCACCATTTTGTGACTGTCTTTGGAATGAGTTCCTTCCCCTGGAACCCCTGCCCCTACTAGCTATCCCCTGAGATGGTTGTGGATCTGCMTGTGTCGTTGGTGATGAATGGGATGCTGCACTCGTTGCCATTGAAATCCCCATGGCTACTRTCCTTGGTGCGACTCTATTACCATATGGAGGTGGCCTTGAGCCCCCTCCCCTCGGAAATGTCCTAGGGGCCTTCCCCTTGAATCCAGGATGATGTGGAAAGGTCGGTCTCGTACCTCCAGTTAAGTTCATGTGTTCCTCCGCACAACACGCATTTTCCACTGCTTCTACTACTTAAGACGGTTTCCACATCTGCACCATATCCCTTATCTTAGGGTTTAACCCATAGACAAAGCATTATGCCTGTCATTGGTCATTATCCATATATGAAACATATTTGACCAATTCCCTAAACCTAATCTCATATTCTTCTATGGTCCTATTTCCCTGTACTAGAGAATGAAATTCTCCTACCTGTTGTTCCTCATAGTAAGCTTGCAGATATTTCCTTCAGAACCTCTCCTCGAAAAGTTCCCATGATATGGTGTCTGAGGTAAGATGAATTTGTCTTTCTAGGTTGCCCCACTAGTTCAAGGCACTGTCTCTCAACTGAAAAATCGTTATCTTCACCTTTGAGGTGGATGCATAGTCCCTTAAGGCAAAACACCTTGTCATGCCTTCCAACCATGCTTCTGCGCATTCATTGGCGTGACCCCCAACAAACTCAAGAAGTTTGATCTTCTGTAGTTCTATAGTGATGTCTTCGGGTGGGGGTCCTCCTCCTGAATCCCTTGACGCTTCTAGATTACCCATTCCATATGGTGGGGGTTCCACTTCGATCCCTACTGGTTGTCACCCCTTTAAAGTCTCATTTAAGGCCTCCAAAGAGTGCAATATGAGACCTAGTCCTGGCGATGGTGGTGGCGGTGCTGGCGGTCCCTGCGACGATGCCCCTCTGCCTCAATTCCCTCGATTCCTAACCATCCCGTATGATTTAACCTGCATCAACCAAAGTTTTCAGGGTGAGTTCAAGGACATTTCACATTTGCGCAACTTAACTAGAAAACAGGGTTAGGCATAAGTTTTTTTTTTTACTTGTCTATAAACAGACATTACTCTCTTTAAGCGTCTAAGCTTGATGTCACTGTCTAAGAAAACTACTGACTCTCTCGCCTAGTAGCTACGCTAGCTTTGCACCATACTCACCAATTTCTCTAACTTACCTGCCTAGTGCGCACGAAGCCCCCCCCTGCTTGTCTTAGTCTAAGTCCTTATACTTTGCGTTTAAAACTGATTTACGTGATTTACAACCTAAAGTTGATGAAATGAGCCTAAGGCTATCCTTCGATGCTTTATGCGTAGTGCACTGAATAGTCTCCCTTGTGGGCTCCTCCATGGTTCCTTAACGCTTGGTCTTGGACGCAATACTTTTAATTTTTTTTTATTAAGTTAGTCACCTTAGTTTTAAACCTAAATTTAAATTATATTATTTAAATCTTTAAATCCTTAAAACGAAGGTTTAAAACTTAAATCATTAATTTAAAATATATATTTTAAATTAATTCCAGTGCTAGCAAATAGTTAAGATTTTATTTAAAATTTATTGTATATAGCAATGATATTATTTTAATTTAATAATATTAAGGTGTAGCAGTTATGCTATTTAAATCTTTAATTATAATTTAAATTAATTTAAATCATATAATTTAAATCTTCAATTTAATATATATGTAATAACTTAAATCTTTAATTTAATGATAATTTTAAAGACTTAAATTATATAATATATATATATATATATATATATATATATATAAATAATAATAAAAAATAAAATAAATTAAAATATTACATAAAATAAAATAAAAAATAAATAAAAAATAAAATAAATTGAAACCGGCATCATGGGTCCTCGCATGAGGCCCACGTGCCCCCTCCCAAGGTCATCGCTAACCAAAACCCTACGCATACCCCCACACTTTCTATCTTAACCCTAAATTCTCTTTTCCCCACTCATTTTCTTCTTGGGAGGTCCCTGGCTACACAGTCGGCCGCCATGGCTGGAGGTCTTCAAGCCCGAGCAAGCTAGCCAAGTCTCTTATGACTTCCTTATGTATTTTGTTTTTGTTCCTTCTTTATCCTTAGATTCTCTTTTGGATTTTTGTGGCCAGCCGTTTTGGTGTTGTGTTGCAGGTTATTGGCTTGGTTTGGGCGTCGACTTGGCCACCGGTCGCGGGTTCAAAACCCATGAGCCCCTACTCAATTTTTTTTTTTTGAGCTGAGCCTATGTATAAATGTAGCCCATGATGAGGTAAATACAACCTGTGATGTGGTAAATGTAGCCTGATATGTGGTAAATACAGCCTGTGATGAGGTGAGTGGAGTATGGATCTCGTGCTTGCGCTTGTCTTGGTGTGTCTACATGTGGCTTGGGCCTGTGTGTAAATATGGCAGGTTGGAGAATTCCTCCAGTCGTTGGGTTGGTTGTCGATCTCGCATTGGTGTTATGTCCCTTCTCAAAGCTCTTGGATTGGTTGGTTGGTCATGGGTTCATGGTTTTATCTCTGCATAGTGGCCCGCGTGTGGCCCTAGCTCCATGGTCGACCACCTGAAAGGTGCAACCATGGTCGCCATGGTTGGCCTCTCCCCACAGTTTTGTGAATGACAGTTTGGATGGTTGGCTCCATTTGTTGACCTTGTTGTGCCAAGAGGTCTCAGTTTTTCTCGTAGATTCACCCATGCCCCCAGTGTTCTGGTCAGCCTCTGTTTTACTTGTATTGTTTTCAGGGTCTGCTCTTACAACAAGACCATTTGTCCGCTGATGAGGAGAATTCAACGATACGCTAGGCGAAATTCATTTTCCACCGGAAATGAAAGTAACAACACTAATACTAGTACTCGTGTTGCATCCGAGCTTCCAATGAGTAGAGATTGGAGTCGAACGGGTAGAAGAGGATATTTGCATCGAACGGGTAGAAGCAATTGCAGGGAAGTTAGACAAAGAGAAAGCCATTTTCCAGCAAGCCAGACCTTCGACGTTGAGTAGCCGAAGAGCTATCAGAGGAGGTATCATGAACGTGAATAGATGATATCAGGCCGGTGCCTCAAATGTTTGAGAGGAGGCTCTTCAATTATGTTGTTTGGTTGTTTTTTATTTTTTTAATTGTTGCAATGATGCTTTGTGAAAAAAATAAAATTGTTGTTTTTATCGTATATTCCACTCACAATTTTTTTTTTAAAATAAGAGAACTCTATACCAATTCTGTTGTCTTGACTCTTCTATGAAGAAATTTTAATTGTTTTTCTACCATTCCATCTAGTGCCTCAATATAAATCAACCTAATATTTCATATTCTTAATATAGTTTCCATTAAAATGTCCTATTTTTGGTGTTGCATTGTCCTTAATTTCAAAGTTGCAATGTCAATAGATATGATTAAAATCATTCTAATAGCTAACTATAGAGATCAGGGAAAGAATCCATGGCTAAGGAAACAGTTCACCAGCTTCCCTAATTCAAATATATGAGAAGTTGTCATGATTTAAATTTATGCACAAATTTTGTAACTTATATCCACTGTGGAGGAATATCTCTATTCATCTAAATATATACAATGGCAGTGTGAAAGTTCCTTGCTTCACCACTTGATTTATCTGATGGGAGGTATATGTCTATTTATATACAATCATTTATACCTCTGTTTAGAAGTTCACGGGCATAGCATAATTATTTGGGGAAGCATTATGTATAAATATATATATAGATCAACATATATACTAAAAAAAACAATTGTGTGCTTGGCTTGTAGGTTAGGTGGAGTTGGAGCTTGGAGCTTAGATTTATACCTAATTAAAGGGTTTCAGGGTTTCAATACAACTATTTTAGGGTTTTTTATTTATTTAATTCATGGTTGGAACAACTCCATTCCTGAACTGTCCTTCATACATGCGGGTAGGTGGGTAGGCCCTGGTCCAATTTTTTAAACCAAGGCTCTGATACCATGTGTAATGCCCTAATTTAATAAAGCCTAAAAAAAATTGTAAATTTAAACAATTAAGATTATATCGACATATATGCAATAAGAAATTTCATTATTCAGCATATAAGCAACAGAAATTTAAATTTATGAACAACATGCTAATATATTTAAATAACCAGCACATATTCATGAGAATGCATAAATAAAAATACCTCCGTCTGACGCTAAATTCCCGACCTCTGGTTGTCCTCTCTGCTACTCTGCCCAGACTCTGCCCAAAACTAAATTTTCCTCCCTGCCAGCTAGGAACAGATCCTGTCCGGCTCCCTAGCTCCAGGATTCTTGGCCCCTAAGCCCAAAACTCCCAGCAACCTGGTGCACCCCTGTAACAGTCCACCCAATCTCCAAAACCAAACTCCAAAACCAGAAAAATATCCAACAGAAAATATAGTCCTGTCCCCCAATAATGCTCCTCTCCCCAAAATTTCATAATCATCTCCCGAAGACCTCTGCCCAGTCATATCCCCCTCCATTCACCAACTCCTACCCTCCTTTAATGCCACCCACCTTATCCCTCCATTTATTACTTTATCCTTCCATTTATTACCTTATCCCTCCACTCAATGCTTCATCCCCCTGCATACGTAAAGTTTTATAATAAATAAATAAAATTATTAAGCTCTTAATTCATTACCCAAACCTTTAATGAGTTAATTAATTAATTAATTAATTAATCAACAGATATAAACAATTAATAATTAGTTAATTAATTAATTAATATTATTAATAAATAATTATTATTTCACTAAAATATATTAGTACAGTTAATTATTTAATTAACCATACTTGATAAACCCTATGCAACTATTTAACTAGGGTTGTTACACGAAAGAACTTTCCATTAAGGCATGCAAGCCTCAAGGTACTGAAAAGGTCTCTAGTCTCAATCCCAGATGATGTGCTAATGTGGATGGGCCAAGACTTTTCAGAAGGAGGGCCATATGGAATCCCCCATCATCTAACATGAGTATAAAGTGATGACTTAGAGGACCATAGATGAAAGATCAAGAAGGCCTTATTTCGCAAAAGGAAAATGACAAGGTGGTAACTCATCTTGGTAGGTGAGCTAAGTGACTTTTTTCATGGGTTAGGGGTGAGTGAAAGTGAGGCAGGAAAGTATGAAACCTGAAAAGGGGTTAAAGCCATGATCTAGTAGTGATAGGAAGATGACAAGTTTACGATTGACTTCAACATGTTAGGCTCAAAGGAAAGAAAATGAATCATCACATAATGGCTCTAAGAGACTTCTTTTGATAGCAATGGTATGATGGATATCGTCTGAAATATAATGATATTGACTTCTTCATGAATTCATTGGGACATGCTTTTCTCAAGAGTATGTGGTCTTTGTAAACCACTAGTGCATAAATTGGTCTTCTTCATCATCCCAGAACCTGCAAAAAAAACTTAGCACTGAACTACAATAAAGCATGAGTTTAACGAAGAATAGAGGTGATCAGTCTTTCTTCATCCAATACATACACAAAAATTCACAAATAGTGCTAAATAGAACAAATCCAAGGAAAATAAATAAAATGAAATGCACTTTTTACCTGTCGGGAAGTGGTGCACCTTGGACTACCCGCGAGTGTTTCTTTGATAACTTCTTCATTTGATGCTCAATTTCAGTGATTCAAAAGCCAGATGATAGATTTATAACATGTTTTTATGATATGATGATTTAAGCTATTTTTCGAAATCATATGGCTGCAATATCCAAGAAAAATGATCAAATATTTTTTTTATCTCAAATTGATATGATAATGACTCTATTGCATATATCTCATCCATAGCTTTCCAATGCCGCTTGTTTCATGTCAAACACACTCTATATAAGAAAGTTATTGTGATTTGAAGTTTTCAGGAAACAGTGAAAATGTTGTGCAAGGGTGCCACGTGGCAGAACCAGAAATGGACATGTGGCAGGGGATTTAGATGGTCACTGGGTAGCTAACTTAGTAGATTGATGAAGTGGCAATTAACTGGGGTTGAGGTGGCATATTATTGGGTAGGTGAATGGGCATGTGACTGGATGATTGGTGAACCAATGAGAGGACACCACATGGACCAATTAGAGGCAGCCACGTGGCGGCCTCATTTTGACAAAAATATGTTTAATCCAATTTACAAATGCCTATACCATTAGACCAACCGAATAACTTGTTAAGTTTAATAGAAATTAATTTATTGTAAAACATAGAGCACGACCATGGAAAACATGCACACTGCCCACCAAGAATTCGAGTAGGATGAATGAGATGTGAAGAGATTCCCTCCGGAGCTCAATCCATGATCTTAGTATCGATGCACAGGTGCTTCAAGAAGCTTGGGTTTGTGTAATGGAAGAAGCCCTTGCACTGCCTTCATTTGAACTCCAGCCAACAACAATTAATGGCCAACACATTGGAGATATTCCAATTAGAAGCTAGTAAACTAGGAGGATCTAGCGATAGAATTACGACCACCAAAGTAAATAATGAACTCCACAAACTGTAGTGACTTAGATTATAGTTGGATCGACATTGATCCTTTCAGTGGTCGGTCGTCGATCACTTGCTTCATGGGATTATAATGTTTTTACTGGTAAAAAATCTTGGTGTTGTCGACAGTTGTTAATTGGCCATAGGGTTGCTTGTACCTGCATGTGTTTTTCCTCCACAGTCGTCGGTGGAATCAACCTCCAGAACCTGTGTCTACCATCCCACTATAGCACATGTCTACAAGATCATTCGATATTTTTTCCACCAAATATGTTTCCATATCAGAACGTTAAGATAGTCCTTAATCTTAGGCAATAATTGTTGTGCGTTCATAGCAGCATTTTTGGCTTTATTGACTATCTCGCAAAGGATTTAGTTGGGCTCAAAAGGAAGGTCGCATCCATCGTAGATACACATATCTATTTCTATTGTCTTGGAGAAAACTAACTCCGAAACTATCGTGCGATTCACCATAGTTTCGATTAACAGAAACAATCACCTTTCCAAAAAAAAAAAATGGTCTCTGTTCGATTGGCCTATGTGAGCTCATCTTTTAGACTCATTTTTGACACAAGTTTCTGATATGGGATCCTATAAATAATTGTGTTTGCAAAGGCGCCTCCTTCCACCATTGGATTCTTCGGAATCTCTCAGCCGGCAGGCCAAATTTGGGATGCAGCCTCAATTAGAGAGGTATCCCTTAGCGTCGGGTGAGTTCGACTATATCGAAGCCATCTCTTTTTTTGAACTCCACAAACTGTATATCTCCATGATGCGCACTATATTCATCATTGCAAAGACTCCAAACGTTATTTTGTTGTAGATGTATTGTTTTGGCCCTTTGCAGGTGGCATGGAAATCCCCAGATCTCAACTTCATGCGGTAGAGAATGTCTGCTTCATGTCCATCACTTCATACTTACGATAAGGTTGACAAAGAAAACTAGTTTGATCCCACCACCATCATATTTATGACCAATGTTTTGCAATCGAGGATCAATATATGACTCTGTTGTAGCTCCTATAATGCGACCATCTTTGTTTTAGTGCAAGTCTCTCATGCTACCTTATTGTCAGGGTCCTGGGTGAGGTATGCATCCAACACTATGTCATAAATCTAGTCGTAGAGTTTCTCTGTGTGTCCCTCATTTACAGACTTGGATGTGAACAAGAAGGTCTCTGTCTGGGCGGTAGTGAGTAGAGAAAACAACACAACGTAGCACAACAGAGACTAAGAATCCAATCGAAGAAGCAACAGAGAGGTTTGAGCTAATAGATCTTATCTAAACCAATGACTTTGAAGTGTGCATATTCTCTAGAGAAGAGATTTGGATGCATATCTTTCGTTCGCAATAAACCTTCAGTACAAACTTGTGAATTTCGCCTTAGTAAATGTTGAAAATGCAAGCCTATTGAATAAGATTGCAAGTCTTCATCCTGAAATCGTGAATCACAAAATATATCGAATTTGAACAATTTGAATAAAAAAATGTTGTCATCAAAACGTGCCACCACCAAGATCAAAGCAATAATGCTCCACTATTTCTTGGCGTTGTGCATCATAATAATCCTCTATATTCCATGGAAGTCCTGCATTGTTGCGCTAGAAAATCAAAGCCCATGTAGATATTATATATGATCGTGTTGTTGAAGAGACATGGCATCATCCAAATTGCAGCTACATTCATTCTGTTGCAAAACATGTTAAGTAGCAAATTACTTCAATTATGCAGAAATGATAACCATTGTTTACTAAGCCATTCAAACGAATGCTCCTTGATAGTTGATATTTTTGAAGAACTGCTTTTGGGATTATTTTCATTGGACTAACTCCTTCATTTGCATCCTCCTTCTTTATAGGATCTTGTACGACTCTCTTGCCATGTTTTGGATGAAGTTGAGGATGAACTTTTTGGCATTTCCCAATCCAATGGCCACTCATTTCCCAATCCAATTCAGGGCTAACCTATTTCCAAATTCTTTTTTATGATCTTCCAGATCACAACAAGGTGTAAGAAGAGAGCATACTCAGGAACTTGGTGATGCTTAAAATATTTGAAATCTGCAACTTGAAAAGCATGTTAAGAAAAAGAAAAATTACCTCTTATGCAAACCTCAAATTCTTTAGCTCCTTAAACTCCACTTGTTTTCCTCCTTGATGTGTGTCCCTTTTTCCTGTAGATCTTCCTGCCAATGATCTCATACCTTAATTTGTCCGCTCCTTGTTCTCAATCATTTGTTTTATTGCAAATCTTTCCTGCCAAGGGTTAGTAGATGGATGGTTCTTACTGCACCGCAAAACATCAAATTTATCCTAAAAACTATAAAAGTTTATTTTTTATTTTTCCTATCTATCTAAAAACTATTTTTAGTTTTTAGTTTTTAAGTATATTCATGTTTCCAATGAAGCCATTTACAGATTAGAATTTTTGAAATGCTCATATCCCAACTTGAAAAATGTACCTGATTGTTTGTAAGGATATGCGAAATTGACTTGACCTTTCGATTTGCCACAAGGATCTCTTGAAGAATTGATGAATATTGTGGCGTAACCGCTTCTTGATACCATTCCTCAATGTAGTCTTTGGGCTGCATTCTATATCCTTTGTCCATAAATGGTTAGTAAACGAGGTGGCTCTTACTGCACCACCGAATGAAAATTATGAAGAAATGAATTAAATTTTATGTAAACAAACATATAGAAAAAAAAAAAAAAACAATCATGTATAACTATCTCATGCTTACCAAGATCCTGCTATCACCAAGTTGTCCTTTTGTCATGAGTTAGATACCGTTATTTGCTTCAATAAAATTAAAGAAAACATATTGAATTAAATTCCTAATGCCTAATCACTTAGCACCATCCCCGACAACGACGCCAAAATGTTGGGCAATTCAATTGCTTAAATTGCTTTCATTTAATTATCAACCAGGGATGCTTGTAAGCTTGTGATGATGCCAACAAAATATATGCAGGAGTAGGCATTTAACTCTAATCTAAGAAAATTCAATCAAATCCTAACTCTTTCATTCCACTTAATAATACTTAGTTCTTGTAGGAAAGAAAACACTAGCTCCCTTACAGGAGGTCCTCTCATGATGTTTCACAAAACCTATCAACAATCAAGATCATCAAGTAAACACTCATGCATTGAAAATAAATACACTTAAAAAGGCTTAGTTGTTGTAGGAATGAAAACAATAGATCCCTTACAGGAGATCTTCTCATAATGTTTTAAATAACCTATCAACAATCAAGATCATCAAATAATTCTAATAAAAACAATAAAGCATATAAACCTATTCAAAGCATTAGAACAAGAAGAAAATGATACTATGATCTATTCACAGTGAGATCAATTCTCCCAAGAACAAAGTAACACATAAACTAAAGAATTCTAAATCTAAACTAGAGAATGGAAACTGATGTGAAAATAAAGCTTGATTCTTATTCCATCATAAGTTGGACACAATGCTCCAGGAGTCCCCTTTGAAATGGAGGAGGCACTCCTATTTATACAAAAAATTAAGATAACTTAGATCCAAAAATCTCTCCTAGATCCACACATGTCTCATTTGGTTACAACCATGTGCTCACACCTATCAAGTGATATCTCTACAAATCCTCTCACAAATATTTCTTTCATAATTAATTTCTATCCAAGATACTTGAGTGGATCTCGAAATCTTCATCAAAACTTCAAAGGGTTGAAGAGGAAATTCGAATTTGAGGCTTGATGGTCAAGTTTGACTTGGTTGGAGTCTTCAAATACACCTATAAACATCATGAAACTCATCCCACTTTCATATATAAGTGTAAACATGTAATTTTTCCAATATTTAATCATAAATTCACTCAAAAACACTAAAATAGATGCATTGGAAAATAATATTTCTAAAACCCATGTAATCATAAAAATGGTTTAATGTAAAGGTATGGGAAAGAAGAATATGGTTAAAAGTGAAGTGAAAGCGAAGTGAAATTTTGGTAAAAATATGGCACTTTGGCAACCCAACAGCTATGACGTAGCATCCAGTCCAGATTGTTTCGGGCAGTATTGTTTCAATGACTGTTGTGCGTCCTCCTCTCTTTGTGTTAAACTTCTTGTAGAGACTAAGCTCACCTTTCTTCTTCCCATGCTTGTCAGGGCTCTGAAATCCCATTGACACATCATCTCCTTTGGAGGATAGTTCAGTGAGTTGTTGGATATCTTGTGCATGGATTGGATACCGCTTATCCAACAATAGACTTATGTCATGCACTCTACTTATCAGAAATTTCGTGCAGCATGCAATTTCCCTAGTGGTGCCAAAGACTGGTAAGTCTCTTAGGTTCATGATGGTGGAGTTAAATAGGTTGATGAACTCCTTCTTTGGTATGAATTGCATATCTTCGATTCCATTTGGAGATAACTCCCAAAAGATGTCTGGGTACATCTGTGGGAACAAGGCTGAATCCATGAGGTCAAGGTCGAGTAGCTTGACATGCTCTATCTTCCCTTTGATATCATTGATAATCTCGACCTGGGGGTCGCAAATCTCATCTAGTACTTCTTCTTTATTCATGGTGCTCCATCTTGCTGTGGCTCTTGGCATTAGCGCTTCTGTGGCCGTTAAGAACTAGGGCTACAATTTCAACTTTGTCAATGGTCCTAACTAGTTTGCACGGCTGGGTTCGGAAAGGGCTATGACTGTTTTAGAAACAATACTTTCTCGTCTGAGTTCTGAGATTCTTATGTCTAGATTAACGGGTAAGTTTTAGCAATAAATACTCCTCATCATGACTGTATAGGCATAACATGGTGTGAGTTGTACGACGGGACGGTTTAATCAAGGTAAATCCGATTAGGCGATCTTGGTATTTACTCGTTTGGGTGGAATAGGGACATGGCCGAATTGAGACCGTTTTGTTTTCTAGGTAGGTATCCTGGTGCAAAATTTGATGGAATCTTGACATAATGCGACTTTATGGCTTAACAGGTGACAGTCCGAGTACCGGAATGGAAATAAAGGGTGTGATTGGACTAAGTTTGCATGGCGTTTGATGCAGATTGGATTGCGATTCATGGCCTCTCCGACCACAAAGGTTGTTCCTGTCATCCTTAATGACTGTCATTAATGGAATTCCTCATGCTTTTGATTATGTATTGCTGATTCGTCATCTCTGTATCAACCAACACTTAAACAAAACAAATGAACTATTTGTTATGGCGCAACACTGTGCACTTCGACATTATTAACTGAATTTACAAAATTTCAAAAAGGTAATGAAACTCAAATCTAACTATTGTACAAGATCTGTCGGACTRKAGTGATTTTCCTTCTTCTCAATATTAAGATAGGTAGGGCTTCATGCGAGCGCCATTCAACCATCCTAGTCGTAGTACACCATCCAGTTGTTTGAGTCGGACTACTCTTGATAGTCAGATCTCYGCAACTATGGAGGGTCCCAACTAGTGCATGTGTAGCTTGCCAGGATGCTTTTGGTATCGATTTTCATAGAGTAAAACCTTGTCCCCTTGTGTAAATATCTTGGTCTTAATGTGTCGATCATGCCAATCTTTTTGTCTTGCCTTTTCAACCRACTGATGAAAGTCTGCCAAAAATCGGGTTTCTTTAAGTTCTTGTAGCTCTGCAAGTCTCTGCGCCACTGATTCTTTGTATGTCATACATGTGGCTTGTGCAATATATAGACTTGGAGTGATGAAATCTTCAGGAACCACTCCTTCTTTCCCATAAACAAGATGGAACGGTGTGTATCTGTGGAGTTTCTTTGTGGTGTTAGAATATAGAATATGGTGTGTTCATTTTACCATTGATGATACCTTCATTACCCAACCATAGGCCAAAGCCTCCCTCCGAGCACCTTAACCTTGACTGAGAATTCCTTCGAAAGAAAACCCTAGGCTAGATAGCCAAACAAAGGGCAACACACCTCTCTCCAGGAATAGAATAACAAAAAAGACTGATCAGATAGTCCCAAACCCTAGCCAAGAGATATTCAAGCCAATACTGAAAACTTGTTGCTACTGTAGCTGTACCAGCATCTCTCCTCCAAACCTGTGCACAAGACTGCAACTGCAGTGCGCACCAAACTGGGAACTATAATTATGAGATTTCACAAATGAGAACTGGCACCCTATACTTATAGTGGTTCTACCAGTTTTGCTGGGGTCGACTTCTCCTTCCGGATAACTGTCTGTTCAGTATATTATTATTATTTTTGGCTGACTTCTTCTCTTGGAGGCTAATAACCTAATATAAATTATCTTCTTGAGCCGACAAGGCTTCTAGGGTTATTAG
>JASDQU011403910.1:74792-88929 GCA_032191745.1 Picea mariana
GAACTGGCACCCTATACTTATAGTGGTTCTACCAGTTTTGCTGGGGTCGACTTCTCCTTCCGGATAACTGTCTGTTCAGTATATTATTATTATTTTTGGCTGACTTCTTCTCTTGGAGGCTAATAACCTAATATAAATTATCTTCTTGAGCCGACAAGGCTTCTAGGGTTATTAGACAACTCATTAGGGTTTCTCTTGCTTCCTAGAGTCTTCTATTATTTTCAGGTTCACACGTGGAGGTAAATACCTCCCACATCTACCATAATATTAACACTCCCTCCTAGCTAGAGAGGTATTTATAGCTAATGGACTTGAGCACAAAACATACCATTTACTCGGTAGCATCGATATAGTCATCTAGACTATTTCATGACTAGATCATGAGCATCACCATCACCATCAACTGCATCAACTCTCGAAACCATACTTCATCTGAGTAATTAGATATGATGCTGGATAAGTCACTCTCACCATAGAGTGATACAAGAGGAGTAAAAGTTATGAATTGTTTTCCATCTGGAAAATCTCTATTTATCATCCATCTGAATGATCATTATCTCCAATAAACTATTGATAGTCTTCAAGGCAATTAGAACAAGGATAGAGCACAACTGTGTCTATTCATAGTAGTACATAACTACAATCCATTGGTTTACTACCACATCAAGTAACACACAAGTACTTTTTCAGCAATGTGTGGTTGCGAACAGTGAAACATATTCACCACAGTAGTCCTCATCTACTGTCATACAGTCTTTGTAGCAAACATCTAAGAGCATCCTGCATAGAAACAATGTTATGATATAAACTGATTTGTTTGGTCCAACCTTTCATTCACATCTGTGAGCTTTGAAAGAATATCTGCCTCACGAATAGTGGAACATATCCACCACAGTAGTATATCTCTACTGTCTGGAGACAGGTAGTCCCCATAACAATCGTCTGATGCCATCCTGCATAGAAAAATATTGTTAAAGATAAACTGAATCCTATGGGCCAATATTTCACTCGCGTTTGTAAGATCTGAAAGAATATATGCCCTCGTCAGCAATGGGCTATCTGGCCTATTCTTCACAAACAAGGAAGAAGGATTATTTTTTATTTCTGAGCCTGGACCATTTCTCACCTTGGGCCATTCTTCCTACACTAATTAAAGTGCACCCTGGATAAAATGTATAAACCCTAAGAAATGTTTGGACCATTCCTCACCCTGGGCCATTCCTCCTACACTAATTAAAGTACACCCTAGAGAGAATGTATAAACCCTAAGGAATGATTGTCCCTGATTGTTGAGCCTAGACTATTCCTCACCCTGGGCCATTCCTCCGACACTAAACAAAGTGTAACCTGGAGGGAATGAGTCTAACCTAAGAAATAACTGTCTAGACCATTCCCCACCCTGGTCCATTCCTCCGACACTAAACAAAGTGTAACCTGGAGAGAATGAGTCTTCCCTAAAGAATATTTGTCCTTCATCAACCTCGAAAACGGACCATTCTTCGAAACTGCTCACAACTGTGAACTTCGAAAGAATGACTACCTGGCGAGGCAGACCATTCTACTTGACCACTACTCAGAGTGACTTCCAAGAAGAATGACTGTCCTAGACCACTCCCCATGTTAACCACAATGGGAATTAGCTGTCTATGATACATCAACAATCAATCTGCCTCCCATGTTAACTACAATGAGAAGTCATTGTCCGTTAGAAATCTCAATCCACTTTCCGAATAGGAAAGCATCTGTCCAATCTAGACTATTTTTCAATAGCAAAGATAAATGCTCTCTCCTAACTGGAGAGTTACTTAAATCACGAAAATAAATGTTTTTCAAAAATATTTTTCTGTACCTTCTCTTAGCTTGGAGAATCTTCCCAATCCCCATCTTCTCTTGGAAATATACAAACTTGATTCTGGATAGAGGTTTTGTCAAGATATATGTTGTCTGCTCATCAGTGGGAATATACTCGAGCTTTAACTCTCCTTTCTGGAATTTGTCATGGATAATGTAATGATTGATTTCAAATGTGCTTTAGTATAGAATATTGTGAAGGCTTCATGTAGATCTAAACAATAGAGTATATCATATTTGGAAAAATGGAACATATTCATGTGTCACTTCTTCTGTCATTATGAGATCTGATTTACTGAGTAGTCATATTGATGTTATCTAGGAAATATTCACCATGCTTCTGTTGTGCACTGGAGGTTCTCCACCAAGTTGTCCTCTTCTTATCTGCATACAGGAGTCTCTTTATGGTATGCCTCAAAGTCTTGTGATTGCTCTTCATACGCTCTTTATTCAATTTCTTTGGAGAACATTCCTTGTATTCATTTGATGTAGAATTCCAACTCATGGATGTTGCGGATGGTATAATGACTTATATAGAGATAAGTATGGTGTACTAGAACAATCAATCATCATAGTCTTCTCCCTCCATCTGGGAGAACCTCTGGTTCTGGATCTTGCAATGCTTTCATTCATAAGTCATACACTGTTCTTCATCTCAACTTTCAGTTCTTCTACTTGATTGTTTTTAGTGAGTTCATATCAGGCTGGTAATCTTGTGATTCTTTGATACAATGACTGGTTGTTCTGGTTCCTCTTTCTTTATTAGAATCCTCATGCTTTTCTTTTACTTTGGGTCCATGGAGTTTCTTATAGATTCCATGCCCTAGAGATTCCACTTATTCCTTTCATCATAGGATCACGGATCTGGATGGACAACTAGGAATGATTTAAGGTTTCTCTTCGAAGAGGTCTTCTTATGCGGTTGATCTGAACACATACTGTTTTTCATGGCTGCTACCATGGATATATACATTTCATATCTTCAATGGATCATAGGATTAGCTCCCTCCTAATCCTTGCTTCATGTAAGAGTGAAAATAATCGGATCCCTCCGTCTGATAGAGTCCATACTTCCATCTACATCCTTACTGTCTTCTGTAATATATAATTGGCTCTCTCTGTCTAACAGAGTCCATGCTTCCATCTTAGTTGTCTTCATAAGTCTTTCTCCAATTTCTCTTGATGTCTGACTTCTAAGTCTCTTCAAGATTGATTCTAATTTTGGCTTATCTTGTAATATCTTTCACATGATATATTCCATTCTTTCATGTGTAATATCTAATGATAACTCTGTTCATCTTGTTTTTTATTTCATAGGTATAGTTCTTCTAGGAACACATTATCTTCCAAGAGATAGATATACAAGATATGTACAGAGACGATGCAAGCAAGATATGTACAAGAAATAAGAAGAGTGTTTGTTACCTTTTAATAGAAGAAGTCTCTTCCATCCTTCTTAGTCTTCTTTGTAGGTTCCTTTTCTTCAAAAATCGATGCTTCGTGTTTCTCCTTCCTTTTCTTTAGCTTGGGACACTGATTCCTAAAGTGACCGTACTTCTGACAGTTAAAGCACTGTATTTCTGAAATATCTTTTCTTTGTTTTGGCTTCTTTCTTGAATAGAACTTTCTTTTGTTCCTGAAGTTCTTGAATCTTGTTGTGAAGGATTGATCATCGTACTTCTTTTGAGGTTTCTCTTTTTCATTGATCTTTGATTCTTATTGAGCACAGCAAGTCCAAAGTTCTTCAAATGTTGGGTACTCCTTCCTTGTGTTCATGCTTGCGGCAAATGCATCCCATGTCTTGGGAAGACCATTGAGTACTATGTTCACCAATTCCTTTTCCGAAGTGATCTCTTCAATAGCTTGTAGTTGATCTCTTAACTGGGAGATCCTTACAAAGTATGATGTTATGCCTATCACCATCATTCATCTTCATGTCACGGAGCTCATTCTTCAGACTCATAACTTGTCCAATGTTTCTGACTGAGAAGAGATTTGTTAGGGCATCGTACATCTTCTTCGATGAGTCAATATGGGAGATGTAGGGTATCAAATGGTATTTTATGGAATCCACTATGATACTCATGGCATTGATGTCAACATATTTGAACTTCTCCATAGCTGCAACGTTCTTCGGTTCCTTCTCTTCTCCTTCTTTAAACTCTAGCTTCATGATCTTTCCTTTCACAATATCCAACACTTTATTCTTAGCAAGGATGAGGTCAATCCTTGTCTTCCATGCTCTGAAGTTAGAGGCTCCATCTATCTTGTTCTCAAACTCCATAGAGTTCATCATGGCTTGCTTGACTTGGTCAAACCCTAGATTTGACTAGAAATCCAAACTTCACATCTTGGCCTTCTGAGAGTACCAGGAGATGCATTGGTCTAGGGTGCACTGATCTATCTGGAGATTAGGTCAATCTTGTCACTTAATTTTCCTATACAAGAGGTTTAGGGTTTCTGCAATTGCTTCTACTAGTAACCCTAGTTGCAGTGCTTTTGGAAACTGCTCCTGCGAATAACCCTAGCGACAGTTCCTCAATGAGCTCAATGTCTAGCGGCTATGTTTCCTTCCAGCATTTTAGGTTGACTGAAGGGGTGTGGGCCCATAACCTNCATTGGTCTAGGGTGCACTGATCTATCTGGAGATTAGGTCAATCTTGTCACTTAATTTTCCTATACAAGAGGTTTAGGGTTTCTGCAATTGCTTCTACTAGTAACCCTAGTTGCAGTGCTTTTGGAAACTGCTCCTGCTAATAACCCTAGCGACAGTTCCTCAATGAGCTCAATGTCTAGCGGCTATGTTTCCTTCCAGCATTTTAGGTTGACTAAAGGGGTGTGGGCCCATAACCTGTTAGAATATAGAAGATGGTGTGCTGGTTTTACCATTGACGATACCTTCGTCACCCAACCATAGGTCGAAGCCTCCCTCCGAGCACCTTAACCTTGACTGAGAATTCCTCGGGAAGAAAACCTTAGGCTAGATAGCCAAACAAAGTGTAGCGCACCTCTCTCCAAGAATAACACAACACAAAAGACTGATCATATAGTCCCAAACGCTAGCCAAGAGATATTCAAGCCAATACTAAAAACTTGTTGCTGCTGCAGCTACACCAGCAGCTCTCCTCCAAACCTGTGCACAAGACTGCAACTGCAGTGCGCACGAAACTGGGAACTGCAATTCTGAGATGTCACAAATGAGAACTGGTGCCTTGTATTTATAGTGGTTATGCCAGTTTTGCTGGGGCCGACTTCTCCTTCTGGATAAGTGTCTGTTCAGTATATTATTATTATTTCTGGTCTACTTCATCTCTTGGAGGCTAATAACCTAATATAAGTTATCTTCTTGAGCCGACAAGGCTTCTAGGGTTATTAGCCAACTCATTAGGGTTTCTCTTGCTTCCCAGAGTCTTCTATTCTCGTCAGGTTCACACGTGGAGGTAAATACCTCCCCCAGATACCATAATATTAACACGTGGTTGTCCTGTAAGCCCATAGTACCGCTGGAACTCTATCACCCCAGTCCTCTCGATTTGCACAACAAAACTTTGTTAGTCCCTTTTCCAGGATTTTGTTGAAGGCTTCGACTGTTCCATTGGCTTGTGGGTGGTATGGACTACTCTTATGATGTTGAATCATAAATTTTGTAGTAAGTGTTGTTATGGTACTGCTAATGAAATGAGTACCCTGATCATTGGTTAGGCTCCTGGGACATCCGAAGCGGGTAATGATATTTTCAAAAATTAATCTGGAAGTAGTATCTGTCGAACAATCCTGTACCGCTACTACTTCTGCCCAACGAGTAAGGTAGTCTGTTGCGGTAATGTTGTACCTTGCCTTCGAATGTTTATCTATAGGTTTGATTGGCCTAATGAAGTCAACTACCCATTTCTCAAATGCCTGTAGTGATCTAACAGGTTGTAATGGAAGTTCATCTCGACGTGACAACTTGCCCAGTCTTTGACAAACATCACACGATCTGGTGTATGCTTTTGCATCTTTGAAAATATTTTCCCACCATAGTCATGCCTATAAAAATTTCTGTGTTGTTGCCTTTCCTCCTACGTGTCCTCTTGTAATTCCACTATGGCATTCCCAGAGTATATCCTGCCTTTCATTATCTAGGACACATCATCTGAGGATGTTTCTAGTCCTAGTTTATACAGCTACTCGGTGATCAACTGATAATCTACTGCTCTGACGACCATATGGCATTTTTGGGTTGCAGAATATGTTTTGGGACATGCCCCTATATTGAGAAATATTTTTGTGTCCTCCAGATATTCCTATATTGCCTCAATCCTTAACAAATCTCAATCTGGGAGCTAGACATCCACTGCTCCACCACTTTCTCCTAACACTAATCTTGATAGATGGTTGGGTCCAATGTTGCATCATCCTGGCTTGATGATGACTTCAAAGGAAAATTCCTGAAATAACAACAGCCATCTGCAAATTCTTCCTTCCAACATAGGTTTGTTAACTAGGTATTTTAATGTTGAATGATCAATAAAGAATTTGAAATGAGACCCTAACAGATAATGCCTAAATTTTTGTAAATCGTAGATCATTGCTAATCCTTCCCATTCTATCATTGTGTAGTTGCGCTTTGCTTGCGATAGCTTCTGACTCACAAAGTAGATAGGGTGATCCATAGCTCCATCTCCAGGTTGTGTCAAGATAACTCCTAAGGAAATTCCTAAAGCATCCACATGGACGTGAAATTCCTTCTCCCAATCTAGGAATATCAGAATTGGTGTTGTAATGATTTTATCCTTAAGTGTCTCAAATGCTTTATCACATTTGAGAGTCCATTGGAACGGTTCATCCTTTTTCAGGAGGTTTTCCAAGGGTGCAGTAATGTTAGCATATCTCCAAATGAACCTGCGATAGTAGCCTGTATGTCCTAGTGTGGAGCGCAACTATTTAATACTCGTAGGTGGCATCATATTCACAATTTCCACAACTTTAGATGGGTCTACCAATACTCCTTCTCGGCAGAATATGTGGCCCAACAAATTTCCATGTGGCACATAGGAGATACATTTCCTGAGGTTTAGTGAGATCTGTAACTCTCGGCATTTATCAAACATTAGCCTTAGCAGTTATACATGGTCCTTAAGCAAACTATATATTGTCCAATCATTCATATAAACTTCTATGAACTTGTGAATGAACTCTCTAAAGGCTGCTATCACAATCCTAGAGAAACCTGCAGGGGCGTTCTTTAAACCAAATGGCATCACATTGTATGAAAAAGGTCCCCATTCAGTAATGAAGGTGGTTTTTCTCTTGTCCTTTTCAGAAATCCTAACTTGATGGTATCCTGAGAATCCATCTTGTTGATGGGAGAAATTGACCGTTTGTCAACTGGAAGAACGAGTTCGGTCCGGGGTTGTCTAAATAAGACAAGTCGTTTGGTGTAACTCATTCTAACGGGTTTAATGGCTCCGTTAGCCAATCTAAAATCCTAAAAAGTAAATGAAAAGAGAGGAATAACTTAACTAATGCTAACACCTATATATATATATATATATATATATATATATATATATATATATATATATATACACACATGTTCTAATATAACTATTGTTGGTACTTTAAGAAGAAAATATACTAATATCACTTATGTACACCATTTACAAATTGCAATCTTTAATCGAAACTTATGAAATCAATATGAAAATGATTACTTTTAAGAAGAAGATAAAGAAATCACATTTAAAATATTTTTTGTTTTCTTCTATAAGTCTAACTAATCTTGAATTTGAATAAACTACGAAACATAGATGTGTAGACAGTCAAAAGCTAATCTAGACATTCTGGTTTCATTAGACATGTAAATGACATAATTAAGAAACATAAATGAGATAACCTGTAGTTAGTTTGTGAGATGAATCCAAGCGTCCATATGAGTGAAGAACATCTAGCTGCCATGCCCAAGAGAGAAATCTGCAATGAACTTTATGACTATTCTAAATAAATTCAAAACGTGTATTGGAAGTTGAGTTTTAATAACAGAGGAGGAAACATAAAATTAAACCTGTGATGTTATAATTACACATAATTACAACAAGATAAATCTAAACGTACATTATGCATTTCATCATTCAATTAAAATTCAAAGATAAATCCTATCATTTCAATTAAAGATGTGATCACAGTATTTGTATCTAGAGAAGCAAATGATAGACGATATTTATAATATAAGTATTCCAAACATATAGTATGTCATCGAGTCTAAATCTACCAGACCTATTGATATATCAGGATTAACAACACATAAATGAAAACATCATTTACAAAAGGCTAAAGAAAAAATGTATCTATGTTGTTTCATTAAGTATTGGAATCACTCATCCATCTCTTGCCCTCATCCAAGCTCCTTTCCATTACAAAATATGGAGTATTTAAAGAGTTCATGTAAGCTAAACTTCATATCTTCTAAGATAGGATTAGATCTCAAAAAGATCTAAAAAGTTGCAAATATAGAGGGTCTAAAAGCCACTCATTATCAAACTATATCTTCAAAATTTATGAAATATTTTCTCTTATTTACAAAATAAGCCAAAAGAGATAGCTGATCAACTCAATCCAGCATGCCCCATCCCATAATATCGGTATCAAATACATCTTATCCTAAAAAAAATGAAATGATCAAGTCAAATATTTTATTAACTAACAATTCCTAAATTTTATATGAGAAATTGACTTGAATTCAAACTAATTTAAAAAAGAAAGGTAAGCTACAGGTTTCTGTAGCTAGTTAAAATAGTAAAAAAAAATAAAAAAAAAATGAAAATGAAATCTTTTACTTTTTATAACATAATCAAAACAAAAAAAAAACATTTACTATTCCAACAATTTCCCAAAGAGACACCTAATAAATCCGAATTTAAAATAATGAAATTGGTTGAGTATTATCCAACCTGCTTAATCCTCTTGTTTGCCAAATTAAAACTGAATTATTGATTTGTTAATGAAACCCTGATCATACTCAATAATAGGAGAGTTTTTATCCTTTAATACATGTAAGACTTCCTCCCATGGTTTTTTGAACATGAAATCAGACCATGGCTTTCTCCCAATGGGTTTCAAACTGCAACAGAGAGTAGATCTGTGATAACATAGTCTTTTTGTGGATGAACACACAGTTTTTGGACAGCAAGGTTAGACATGCAAGAGTTGTAATTTTTATTGAGATGGAGAGGAAAATTCTACTG
The DNA here is from genome assembly GCA_032191745.1 of Picea mariana. Taxonomy (NCBI): domain Eukaryota; kingdom Viridiplantae; phylum Streptophyta; class Pinopsida; order Pinales; family Pinaceae; genus Picea; species Picea mariana. The sequence continues at coordinate 83,870 of JASDQU011403910.1, forward strand.
CATTCTCATAAACAGAGGAAGGGCATATAACTTGGAACCCAACAAACCCAATAAAAAGCTTGGATCTCTGAAACTGTATTGTTTTTGATGAATCTGCCTACAATCGAGGTAAATTACCCCATTTCAGAAATGGGTTTTAAAGGGTTTTTGCTAATTCGTAACAGTTTTCCCAAAAACCTTCCCGCAAAAACATGTCATAGGCAGGAAATCACAGGTTTGAACTCTTCTATGTAAAAACAAATGTGTAAAACTTCAAGGCTGTTCAGATCTACTCGGATGATAGGGGCCTTTGAGGATTCAAATAGATTGTAATAAGGGTGATCCAAACTAACTGAGAGTTTAGATGGTAGTGGTAAGAGGGATAAGTCTGAATGGATATCATGAAAACAAAACAAGCAAAAAACCTGTGAGATCATAGCATACACATGAAGGTCTTGGTTATGGGGTTTAAACACTCCTGGTGATGAGAGATCCGAGTACATCACACTACACAAACCCTTAACTTCGAAATGAGAGGCCTCTCAATTCATCCTGCTAGCCAAGAAAACATACAAGATACGGTTCTAGTGTGTTTAATTCCCATGATATGTAATAGGTAGACTTAATTTGCAAAGGTTAGGAAAGGATACATTTTTACAATCCAAATGAAAATCAAAATTTTGATATCAAAGTTGATTTACCAAGAATTCAAATGAACAAGCTTATAGTCCAAATGAAAATCAACACATGTATTATATCGATATTCAAATAAACTCAAAAGTAAAGTCATCCCAATATTGAATAAGAAGTAGATACAAGTCACAATGAACTTTTTAGTAACCAAGCATTGGATAGAGTCATAATGCAAAATTAAGTTTTAATGCTCGTTTTCATGCTTTCAGTCATGAATCAAGCATGAAAATGCAAGATAAAAATAAAACAAGAGTAATCAAACATCTTTTATATAATCGAAAAATCACCCTCAAATAGTAATATTTACAGGATGAGGCGTAGGAAGCTACATGAGGTGTCATTTGTTATTCAAAATAGAAAAAACATGTAGGGCTGCCAACACGTCTGTAAATGAGTATGCTTCCTTCCCTGCAACCTGTTCTAGAACCTCATCGGTAAAGGGTGTTGGGAAAGGGTCGTGCACACAAGCCGAATTGAGGCTTCTGTAGTCCACACAGACTCTAATATCCTCAGTGTCTTTCTTTCTTTGAATGACTATCGGGATGACCCATTCTGCTTCTTCTATTGGAAAAATGAGACCTACTTCTAGCATCGTATCAATCTCCTTATTGAATTTATCTTTTACTCTTGGGTTAAGATGGTATGGCCTATGTCTAACATGCTTGGATCCTGGTTTTAAATCAATATTCATTTCTCCCATAACTCCTTCGATTCCCTTCAATTATGAAAAAGTCTTTGGGAACAAATCTTTTTATTCCCTCAGTAAAATCTGTATTTCTTGGTTGTTTTTATCATCCCAGTAATCTCCTACCAAAGCTATTTTGGGTTGCTCTTCGGTCCCTATGTTAAGATTCTTCAATTTCAAAGGGTGATTGTAGGAACTATTGGTCTAGCTAGGTATGGTGTTTTGTATTTCTCTGTTCCCCTCGGTCTCTTTGATTGCTAAGTTTCTCAATTCTTATAATTTGTCTAGGCTTTATGAAGCTCTGCTAATCAGGTAGCATTCTATAGGATTTTCAATCGAAGGTACATGGAGTTCATTCTGAAGTTATTGTGTGTGATTGGGACACACTACAAACTATGATCTGTTATCATTATTGGCTATAAAAAGAAGTTCTTTAATCTTTTGTAGGACTAGTTCAAGCTCGAGGTACTTACTTGTAAATGAGAAGTCTTTGCAAAATTCAGCTGCAATATCTGTCAATCGCAGGTCTGGCATCTAGTTTTTTCATGTATAAACCAAGATTTCAGGATTGGGCCTAGAGAATGGGGGAATACCTGAACCCAGAAGTGAGAGGGTATCTCCGCGGCCTACCATTGTGTCACGCACTGTTGAATGTGTATCCTAGGGTTCGATTCTCCACTAAACAGCTGCACAATGTGGAGATCCGTCTGCATATTTGATTCTAACTGCTCCCTATTTTATAACCTATACTTGAGGGCTTGCTTCACCTCATCCCAAGTTTTGATTGCAGATTTATGAGTAGCCCACCATCTGGTGGGGGTGTTCTAGAAAGCTATATCTAGTACCAATATTCTTTGATCTTCTCTGATAGTTTATTCCATATTCTGCAAAACGTTGTCTAGCTCTGAGTTGCCATCGTATATTGGGTGTTCTCTAACTTCGGTCCCAACCCATCTAGTCATTGTGATAGTTGCACATCCGCTTGACAATATTTCATGAAAACCTTGTTGCCAACTATCAAAAGCCAGTTCTGAATCTTTGTCTGTTGACTGTATACTTTTACATCTTACTAATCCATCCACAGTGGGGTTTATATAATCATTTCTTGTCCCAGTTGTTATAGTGTACATCTAGTCTAGGTATTCTCCTTCCATATTATTTTCTGTTGGTTCTATGTACCTGGGTCCTATGTATGGATCCAAAGGTTGAAATACCTTGATTCCCTCAGCTTCAAAAGTCATGGTATCTTTCGTTAGGTTAGTTACTTCATAATTTTCCTAGGCTCAATCGATGCAAAATAGCATAGGGTAGGGGTCATTGTCTCCCATGATGTCAATGAATTCAAAGTCAACCACTATTTTTACTCCTACTACATCGATTTCCACGTTCTCCAATATTCCTATGGGAAAGATACAGTATTGGTTTGCCATTCTTAAATGAATTGAGGAATATTTTAGTCTCATTTTGCCTAACACTTCCCAGGTCTTCTTGGGAAGAATGTTCACATCTGACCCTAGGTGCAACATGACGTCTTTAATTTCGAAGTCATCTAACTGGGCTACCAGTCAAAATTCTTTTTTGGTTCTTACTTTTCTTCGTTGGACTCTTTGAGTACTCTTCTCTAGAAGGTTAACCTGAATCCTTGCTTCTGAGGTTTCTTCATTTCCTAGGACTAGGTACAATGCACTGCACAACTTCTATGTCAAATGATCTTTCCCCGGAATGTCAGGGAATAATTGAACCAGAGGTCAACTGCATTTTGAGGTTGCTTAGGTTGTCTTGGTAAGCCCACAGGGTTTCTGGGTGTAGGGGGTGAAGCAAGGACTTGTGACGCCTTAGGGTATACAACTGGCTGAGGGGGGTTCTCTTGCATTTCATGATTAGGAATATTTTGGAATACTTCTATGGCATCTTTAAAGAATAGGTTTTTCTTTAGGGGGTCGTACATGTCTTATTTAGGTGATTCTTTCTGAATCTGAGGTAGAGTATCAACATCAGCTCTTGTCTTCACTCCTCCTCGAGTGATAATGTTAAGGTTTGGAAATTGTCCCTTAGAAATCCTCTTGATCTCTGAACTGATAAGGTTAGTTCCTCTTTTTCGTTCTGTATCCTACCACTTTGCGAATAGCTCTGGGCAGTCTTTGGTTGCGTGTCCGTTGGATCTACAATGAAAGAACCATGGTCGTCTTGGATGAGGGAAATCTCTAGCTAAGTGACCCTGTTCATCACAGTTGTAACATCTTCTCTGTCCTCTTCCCCTAGTTCTCCCTCCTCTGAAGTATCATCCAGCTCCACCTCCTCGACCTCTTCCTAGTCCCTGCAAGTTTTCATTCACCCTGAATGTTGTTTGGTCTAGCCTGTCTACAAGAGCGTCCAATGATCTACATTGATTGGTAGTATGTGTGGTGGATGCATAGAACTCACAGTGTACTGTGTTTAGTACTGTTGAATATTTTTGCATGATGGGGCACTGTCTTGGTCAATGCCCAAGGGTTCGACATATCTCACAATATTTTGTTGTTGGTGCTGCTTGGCCTCTTGGGAAAGCTTGATATGGGGTTGGATGATGGAATGGTGAGTTCATCGATACTTGTGCAACTCCTCCTCTGGGTCCTGGTGGGGTTATAGTCAGACTCTGAGAAGGTCCTAGTCCCATTATTCATGGACATTCATTCACCAAATGACCTTCCATATAAAATCCAGTGCACCAAACCTGTAGTCGTCCTGGTCTGGGTATCGTCAGCTCTTGAATCTTTTCTATAAGTGTTGATATCTTCCCTTGTGTTGACGGGCGAAACTGACTGTCCGTCAACTGGGAGAGTGGAACCGGTCCAGGGTTGTCTAAATAACCCAAGCCGTTTGGTATGAACCACCCTGACGAGTTTAACGGCTCCGTTGGCCGCTCTAAGGTCTCGTAAGGAAACCAAAGAGAAAAGTTGATCTAAGTTAAGTTATCTAAACTAAGGGAACTAGAAACTAATAAAACAAATTTAAAACAAACTAACTATCTAAATAAAAGAAATCAAACTAAATTAGTGGAAACTAGAAACTAATAAAACGAATTTAGTTTAACTATGCTAATCTAACTATGAATTACTAACTACTTATATATACAATATACTAACTACGATTATAATAACTTAAATCAACTACTTAATTGACAGCTATGATCATTCTCTATTCACAAATGTACAATATGGATAGATTACAAATTTGATTAAAACCTGTGAAACAGATATGTTCGCTGCCCTAAGACAGCCAAGGATCTATTTTTGTCTTTTTGTATTTATAAAACAGAAAGAAAGCTAACTGAAATTAAATATCCTAATCTAAATCTAACTAAAATACTAACTAATTGAAACAATAAACATCTAACTAATTAACTTGGATGCGCTCCAAGTTTGCCCTGTGTATGATTGCTTCGTAAGCTGATTGGAGGAAGAAATTCACACCATTTAGACCTTAAGCTTCTCGCAAAGGATCAGCTATTATGCTTCCTGAAGTAAGTTACAGGACAAACAAGACATGAAAGAAATCATAACAGTTATTAGATTATGAATTCATACAAGAGGGAAACCTACTATGCAGCAAATTCATAAATGATAATTCAGCTCATAAAGAAGACAAAGCTATCGTTCATAAACTGAATCCTTAAACTGTTATATCTTTTATCGAATAGGAAGTAACAAGGTATGCATAATAA
>JASDQU011403911.1:0-14823 GCA_032191745.1 Picea mariana
ACTTTGGCGACTCCACTGTCTAGACTCCATTGTTTCAGTGTGACTACCTCTGGTTACACCAGGATCCCCCTAGGACATAACGATCAGATCAGGTCTTTGATCGTGAACAAAGACCAGACACACTCATTCTGCATATCATTCACCTGGCGACTCCACTGGTCCGAAATGGAAAGAATCTTGGCTTGAAGGTTTGCTCCTTTTAATTTTTCTATTGTTCCCGGTTTTTCTAATGTTGTCCCTACTCCAAATGAATGGGGCGATTATTTTCCCATATTTAGAGAGCGTAAAGAGGACAACCTTGGTCAACATCTCCATGAGTTTCATGAACTCATGCATAAGTGGGAGAAACATCATGAAGATGTATAAATGAAGATGTTCATGTTCTCATTAGCAGGAGATGCTCGTCAGTGGTATCACTCCTTACCCCCTGCCAACATCTCCTCTCTAGGAGAATTTCATGCAGCTTTCAATAGACATTGTCAAAAGTTTTATTCCTCCGAGTTAATTCATCATAGTTGTTGTGAGGAATATAGAGATGGTATTCAAGACGTAGTTTGTTCTTGTGAAAGCTGTGAGAATGAAGGATATACCTTAGAGGAGTTGGTAAAAAAAATTTCTGCAAGAATAGAGGGATTGGAGGCAGATTTCTCTTTCTGCTCTTATGAAGAAAATGCAGAGGATATTCCGGTCCTTGAAACAAATGTTCTTGGCAGCCCTGCTTATGATGAAGAAGTGATGTCGGATACTGATCAAGAACAAACAACTTTTGACGGATATCCCAACGAAGACGACGAAGAGCATAGATTTTCCATGGTTCCTGTTTATAGTGATTGTGAAACTGATCCTGGGGAGAGCCATGAAGGAGAAAAGGAGGAGCCACATCTCTCGGCTATCTTGTCTCAGATTTTTGCTCCTTTTATTTTCTCAGCCATATCTGGTTATCCACATCCAGTGTCGGATATAAATGAATGGGATGATTATCTTCCGAGATTCAGAGGAAGCGAGCATGATGATCCCGGTAAGCACTTATTCAATTTTCATAGATGCATGCTTGAGCATGACTTTGTTCACGAGGATGTCTTGATCAAGATGTTCAAATTTTCTTTGGAGGAAGATGCTCGTGAATGGTGTAAATCTCTCCCTACTGCTAGTATCCATTCTTTGAAAGATTTTCACAATGCTTTCAATGCATATTATGAGAAGAGTTACATGTCTCATCTTATTTTGGGTGATTGTTGTAAGAAGTTTGCATTCTACATCCAACAAATGATAGAGTCTGGTGAAGATCTGATTAAAAGAGAAAGTAAGGACAAAGGCGAGTATTTTGCAGTTGTGGATGAAAGCTTTTCTCTTTCTATTTCCCAAGAAGAAGGCCTTCCAGATATGATTGATGATAGCCTTGGTGATTTCATAACTGTAGAGGCCTTACATTATGCTCCTGATGTGCCTGCTGTCTCAGATTTAAATGAAGAAATAATGGTGTATTCAGATGAAGAGCAACAATGCCCTACATCACATTTTGATGACTCGGGGAGCAATCAGCCTGTGTATGATAGCTATGAATCAGTTTCTGAGTTGGATTTGTAGGATTCCCAAGAACATACTGTAGAGTCTTATCCTCTGTTCACTAATGAAAAATATTGTGAGGAAATCATCCATCCTGGACTTGTAGAAGACACCAAGCAATAGTTTGAAGAGAAGACCTTTCCCACGATTCTTGTTTATGACGATTATGAATCTGACCCTTGGGAGAGCCGTGAAGAAGAAGAGGAGTAGCTGAAGGTGCAGTTTATAGCCTGCTCAGAACCTGTCGGCGAGCAACCACCACCCGGGATCAATTAGCCTACATCGGCCTTTCACCCGCCTACACTTGCTAGAGACATTCAACCTGGTGTGAACAGATGCAAGACAGAGCATGTTTTATGTCACCAGCCCAACGAACTTTGCCACTCATTCTATGAACCTGTAAGGGAGTACATGGAGTTGCATTTCCTTCATGTCTTGGAGCCGCTCAACTTTATTCTGACTTCAACACTAGTAGGAGAGATGAAAAGCGTAATCATTTTGCTGTCATAGTTGCATTGTTTTTATTTGATCAGTGACAGAGTAAATGAGTTTTCAGTTAGGAGGTTACTTGACTGGCTTTGGTGGAAATCCACTTTCACCTAGCACTTTGTAAAAATAAGTTAGTATAGGATTGTACATAAATAAGCTCCTTCTAGAGCCCATGTGTTTGTTTTTGTTTTTAGTAGAGTAGTGTGTACATATTTCCCTGTTTTCTTTAGCGAAATTTTTGAGCTCGACTCCATAACCCAATAGCTAAGGCACTGGAACTACTTGTTCTTGGAAGCTCACAGGGAGCATGCCATCCCCCGTGGAGCCAAATGTTATCACATAAGGTTGTCAAGGGCCATAGGTGTGTGTCGATATACTTGAGTCTATAAATTTTTTCCTTGTCTCTCTCTTTTTCGTAGGCCAGGTCTTGAAATTTGTTTCTTTTGACTGTTAAAATCGGTGTGTGTTTGCACCTTTTTCGTTTGAGCTCCCTGTTTCCCCTTGATGTTTTACTCGAAGGAAGTCTCAGCCCTAAACCTCTCTATTTTTCTCTAAGGATGAACACCCGTCTCCTTCAGCCCACAACAAATTTCCCAAATCCTTGATCGTGGAGGCCGCAACCAAGAACACAAAGAACAACTTTCTTAACAATCTGTTTCAGGATTGAGGCATAAGCAGAAGACAATTTTAATCTTTCAGTGGCGGAAATTCCAGGAACAGTCCAGATCAGCGGCTCATGGGCATTCAGAAGTGCAAACTTGCGCGAAGTATAGCGCCAGAGCAAAAGGCCCCGAAGTGAATATGAACCGTTGATATCAAAGGGGACAGGTGGCAGTAGATCCAACCCTTCAGGGAAATGAGCTTCAAAATATTTGAAATGAGAAGTGCTTAGAAATCCTGAAGGGCCGAAGCCTGAAGACCCGAAGCGCCAAAGTCCCGAAGTGGCCGAAGTACCCAAAGTCCCGAAGCGTCGAATTCCCGAAGCCAGAAGTGCCGAAGGCCCAAAGTGAATCTGGACCATCCATCGGCGGGGATGTGCGTCAACAGATTGACAACTCCGGGTAAAAGTAGCTGAAGGTAAGCGAGATTTGAGTTTTGATTTTCCCGAAGCCCGAAGACCCAAAGTGGATCTTGGCCATCCAAATCTAGGAGCCACGTGTCATCAGATCCCTAGCTGCGGAGGATTTGCTTGGGGCAAATAAAATTTGAAGTTTGAAAAGTTCGAAGCCCGAATCGCAAAGCAGATCTCGACCGTCGATTCGAAAAGGGTAGATCTGATCCATTGATCCGAAGAGGGAAGATTTGATTCGTTGATCGTAAATCCTCACCCAGATCACAAGATCGATGACCACAGTCCATTGCGGGGACACGACGTGCTCGGGTGATAATTTTCTTGAGCGGTCCTGCAATTGAAACCATTGTTTGGCAAAAGTAATACATGGAAAAAGGTGGTGTATTGCGGGCTCAAAACTGGTGTGAACCCAAACCACCTTTGAGCGGCCCCACAATCATGTGTTTATATAATGTCCTATCCGAGAGCGGCGTGTGGCCGCCCCTTGGGCATTAAGCCGCTTTTCAATCCCGAGAAAAGGCAGTTAATGAAAATGGAGTTGGTGTTTGAAACCTTGACTCACTCAGAAATTAGAAAGTATGGAGTAGCCGACCGTGGAAAACAGAGCTGTCAACCTGAGGTAACCCCGTGGATGGAGTTTCCTGCAGACCCATGCCAATCTGAGCTTGCGTCTGATAGAGGGATACATGCACAGTCTGACAGAAGACTTCTCAGACGAAATGCTTTGAATGCAGTGATCAAATCACATTCTTGATAGTCGGGGATGGTTCTGAGTATAAATAAGTAGTTTTGATATTTTGTTAAGGTCGTCAAATGGTTGAGCAAAGCTCCCTATTTTGTAATGTTTTGATGCTAGATCTGTTCTCTGGTTATGTATAAGATTTGAGACTTTCAGATTAATAGAAGTCAACCACTTTTCATCTCTTTGTAAAAAACTGTGCTAAAACACTCGGGCATAGAGGATCCAGTCGAGGGTTGTTATGCTATTGTAATGTAGGTTTGATTGCAGCGGTATCGTGACTAGTTTTAGTCATCTTCCTTGTGATCTTTTTCCCTCTTACATTGAATGGCTCAGGCATGGAGGATCCAGTCGAATTGTTGTAGCAACATGGTGATGTAGGTTTGATCATTGTGCTTTTGTGACTGTGTTGTTTGGACATATTTCAGTGTTTGAAACTTGAGCTTAAGAGTGATCTTGAGTTTGAGTTTTTCTTCTCCAAGCTACTTGAAGGCCTGATGCCCATGGTAGTCTTGTACACCTTTCTCACTAAGTCTTCCCTATGCTCACACTTAAACTCAATTCACTGACTGAAGTGAGTTGTGGCCCTCACTTCCCTGTGCATTTCTTGTCCAATTCTGTGTTGAACATCATTCATATATTGAGTTTTGTCCATTGACATCCACTCATATAAAACCAACATCCAACAAAAACTCTGATGGGTACTGGGCTTATCCTCCCGCAATCTGAGGGTGACTTTCAGTGCTAACACAACCTACATCCTTTTTTGGAGTTTCTCATGAGGATTAAGTTGAGAACGATTCCAACCTTTGGGTTTGTTGATTTTTCCTTCCCCCCCAAGGAAACCTAGCATTTGGGAAGGCATCCTTTATATGGCGCATCTCTTGGAAAATTATGCATATAAAAGCAATGGTTTTGTAATTTAGTTCATGGATCAAGAGTTATCCCACTCAATATTATCTTATCCATTAAAGTATGATTCAAGTTAAGATCAACACATCTTTTTTCAGGTTACATAGAATGGGTAAAACCCCCAAGTACTTCCCCTCATTTCGAGGATGGTACCGAGTGTAAACCTTAGAATCTTCAGGGCACAAGGCAGAAATTGAACCTAGGTGGGGAGGATAACAATCATTCCTCCCAACCACCTAAGATAAACCCAATTGAATAATTGAGCTCAACCCGTATTTAGTCATTGGTGATGATTCTCTATCATACCTAACTTATGCCTGATTTAAGAAAATATCCTACTATATTTCCAATTCTCTCTTGAACTTGTGAAACACATAGTTGAATGAGGAGATTCTATAGTCTTACCCACACTAGAGTTGTTGCAGTAGTCATGGCACATGGATTGAAATCCTAGAATAATGGCTTAAGAAAAGAGACCAACTCTACCTCAAAACCATGGTCAATATTCCAAGATTTTTTTTTGTAATTTTCAAGGTTGGGAAAAAACCAATAAAGAAGCCTTTAGAGTAGAAAGTTATTGATTGTTATATTGTTCAAGTGGAGATAATCCATTTACAAAGAGCTCCGACCAATGGCCAAAGCCTCTTGAATAACTAAATTAGGGCACACTCTTTATAACTAGTGATGAGCTCATTACTATTTGAAATCTACATGTGTAACGCTGATATATCTTCTAATCTCTTCATAATGAAGGCCCTTGGTTGAGGGACCTTCAGATCTAAAGCCAAGGAGGATTTATTTTGAGTTCTTTTTAAAGGAGAAAGGATTCGAAGATCCCCCCAAAAGGGATTAACATGTGGAGATTTTGAAGAGGAAGTCATTATGTATGTTTAGAACCTCAGTTTAGGATCATCCATGAGCACCCTCATTTGGAAACAAGGGGTCAATGCTTTTTAAATGTTACATCAACCAAAGTGATACTACTTTCTAGTTGCTTGATGGAGAATATCAACCTCTATTGATTAAGAAAGATATGTGCTTTGGTTTGGATTTTAGTCTTCATTGTCAATAGTCTCAGAGATCTCCACTTCCAAAGTGATGGATTTTCCAAAAAGGGTTTTTAATGAATATTTGAATGCCCCCTCGCACACAAAAAACTAAACTTTCTTATTTGACATTTTATCAAATATATGGTGGACAACCTATCAATGCTTTTATGCATATTGTCAAATAAATGGCGGGAAACCTTAACTTCAATATCGTGATGAGAAAAGAGATTGTACTTGGATTTCTTGCAACATGGTCCAATCATGTTGAGCCACTTGGTAAACTCCTATTCCTCAACAATTGGTTGTGCATTCCAATCGCTCAAACCCCAATTGAACACCATCCCCTCTCTTGTGACTATCATGAATACATTGTCTATGCATGAAACCCTTAATTGCAACACCCCTGATGTTACTAAACTTAATTTGCTCATAAAAAGATTTGTAACAAGACCACACCACCCTATGCTTTATGTGAAAGTGCCTCCATACCTCAGTTCCACCTTGGAGCACTCATGCATGGCACATAATCGAAGGAAGCATCTTCCCTCCCCAATGCCATGGCTACTGCAACAATCACACTTGGTTATTTTACTAAACACTTCAAGGTTTGTTTCTATTTTTTACTTACTAAACACACCCTCCCCAACTTGTACGTGAGTGAAAGAACTATCTATATCATTATCTTTAATTATTCATAGTTGTTACCATCATATTGTATTAAGATTTTTATAAATGAAAAAAATTAGTTTGGCCTCAATGGATACATTATTGATAAACTCTATTATACTCTAGTACATTAAATGTGTGATTATATAGGTGTATAAAAACTCCATATTGGGTGATTTATTGGCTTTGGTTGTTTATAACAGTGCTATATATGACCATAAGAGTGGATTAAAACTGGTAGAAAGTAGGCAACAAATCTATAACATGCAAACACATTTGTCTGCAATTGCGCTTTAAATGTTGAGCCAAAGCATTAGTTGGAAACTAAACATCAAGGGTTTTTCTTGTCTCCGTGTTGTTTCAAAAAATGAAAATAGAATATTTATGTTATTTTTTTGCTTTCATTTAAGGTGGACTTTTCTTTATTATACCTCACAAGAATCCTTCAAGTGCAAAGAATTTTACTTGTTCATGATTCTTCACACCATCTCTTATTTCTTGCTATATTTTTTCGTAGATACTAGCTCATTGATTTTCATCTATCTTCGGGGAGCACATTGGAATATAATTATGTAAAAAAATGAATTTTTTATTTTGTTTGAAAAAATTATGCACAAAAAGGCTCACAAATTTGTATAAGGAATGGGCAAAAAATGTTTTAATGGTGAATTAGTCCAAATTTATATGTAGTCTATATTGTTTTTAACCAACTGAGAAATATTACATTATAAGTGTTGTAGTGAAGCTAAACAATAGAGAATACAAAACATGTTGATATATGATGTTCATATAAAATTTGTAGCTCATTTGAGCCACACAAAAAGGTTTGAAAATGTCTATAGACTTCACATCCTAGCTAATTTTCGCAGTAAACTTCTTGAAAAAGACACCTAAAATATTAATTACTTTAAAAAACATGAGGACATAATGAAATACATGGTGACTATAAGTTTCCTCCTTTTTGACATTAGAAGGAAGGGAACTTTGTTGTTCAATTCCCATGTCATCTTTCAGTTGATGAACTGTTTTCTCGTCCTTGTGATCCTTCTGCACATAGCTAACTGAAATCCTCTAATTTGAAGTTGTGGAATGAGCATCTTTGCCAAGATTAATGACAATGTTCCTTAACATGTTACACTCTGCTTCCAAGTCATTGATCTTTTGCCTCTGTTGAACAAAGAGATTCATGATTGTTGCCTTCTATGAAGTGCAATTGTGTTCATTTTCCTGAACCTTAAAAGTAATTGAAAACAACGAAGCCATGTTGCCATTAATGCACTCATTGTGACTTCTCAAAGTCCTGTGAATCTCTTGGAGGTCGCGGTAATCCATTGTGTCCAAAGTTGAAATTAAGGGGAGTTGAGCTAGATTTTCACCATGCTGAACAATACGATCAATATATAGAGGAAGTCCAATCGATAGAAAAACCACTGAGTTATATTGCTAGATCCTTTTTTGCTCTAGATTGATACTACTCCCAATAAGAAACAAAAAGAAACAAAGCTTGTTATGATCCAATGGCTTTGTCTAGGGCTTAGCAAAGCTTAAGAATTGAGCAACTAGACATGCATAAAGTGAATTCTTTGGTCTCCAAAATCCCAAACAATTGCTCTACTAGGATGAGAGAAAGCTCAAAAAACACAACATAAACCTCAGTATCCAACAAAACTTTCCAAAAAATGCTCTTGGGATAAGACAAAGACCAACTACTTTTGGTAATTGTCCTCTAAAAGACACTAGATAGAATAACCTATTGACCATATTTCCAAAAGATGGACCATAAAAATAGAGAGATGCTTACCATATTGGTTTCAAAGTGCTTGCATGCATGTTGAATTCTAATGTAAATTCTAAGTGTGGGTTGAAGCATAATCCCACCTTGCTCACAATAATTCATTTGAATGGATTCAATAGCGTGAGTAGGAATGGATTCCTACATGTGAAGGGGATGGGTTATTTTCCTTTCAGGCCCTCACCATGTACTTAAGAATTAATATGAGGAAGGAGGACATGTGGGTTACTAAAGGTAGATGAGACAGGGCTTAACTCCATGAGACAAATATACTTATGGGACAATGTGTTGTATGCGCCTCCTGTTTTTTTTTTTATAATTCCTCGACCAAGGTTTGTGGCTTTATTATCCAATGAGTTCAATTACAAGTTTATCTATCTCAAGACTTGGAATAAAGAGACTTTATTCAAACCAAGAGCCTCCTTGTTGATTCGGGCGATGATTAATGCATTCTTATTGTCTTTTGGGATTGAGTTTGAGACCATCATGTTTATGACAATGCATGAGTCCCCTACGACAATCGAGGTATGTATGGTGCATTCTTTTGTGATAAGAAGACCTTGTAGTAAAGCATAGGCTTCTGCTTGATTATTAGCAGTCATTCTAAGGCCCCATGAGAAATTTGCTTCCATTTTTATCTTGGGATCTAGTAAGATCCCCCCCCACTCATGCCACCCCTTATATGTAGTCTATTTTTTTTTTGTAAATTATCCATCCCAAATTTTCCATTACTATAAAAGAAAGAAGTTACACAAAAATTATGGTTGGTTGTCCACTCGGGAAACTCGACCAGTCACAATACAATAGTTTGAGTTTCCCATGACAGTTAAAAAGTTCAAAAAACAGAAGTTGAGACCCTTTGAAAAATAAATTACACTGCGGATTGTCACTGTAAATGCGATGATTTTCCTTATAACTAATAGTGTTATCATAATTTTTAAGGCTAGCTTGAGGTGTGGCTATAGGCAGGAACCAATATAAACTACATATCGAAAACCAGATCATAGAAAACAAAGAAACTTAAGAAGACAGACCGGGATGATATCTAGGGGGAGGCTCATCTACACCCACGTACACATGACTCGGTCCAGCCGCATCCACATTGGAGTTGAGCAAGCGATCCATTTTCCCGCTAAGGTTGAGAATCTCCATTTGCATTTCATCTCGTTGCCAGAATATTTCCTCACGATCTTCTTTCCTCTCAACCAATACCTTCCCTATCATAGTCTTTAGGAGCCAATACAAGTCGATTGTTTTGGTGTATAGGGTGGCACGTTCTCTGTAAGATCCAGGGTCCGAAATCCATTGAACAATTTCTGCATCCACAACGTCATGGTTGACAAATTGACGAAGCACCCTAGCATCTGCCTCTGTGAGGTCCAATTCAATGCGTATGTGTGGTGGGGTATGGGCTTCATAAGACTCGGTTGTAGGCGACACACCAGATTGAGTATGACGTTCAATTGCTCCTCCTTCGCGAGTTCTACCTCTGTGCCTATGACCACCATGAGGCATGACAGAAGGAGGACTGAAACCGATGGGAAATGCGGGAAAAGGTGATAGAGAGGCTGCTTGGGTCGATGGTATTTGAGATTAAAGAAGTGGGCACGAGAAAGGATTCCAACAAGGCGAATGGAGAGCATGAGGAGTGACGATATAACAAACACGACGAGACCAGAGATAATGAGCCCCCCCCACATCATGAATCATCCATAGTTAATGCCAAATGCAGGAACTTACAATGGATATTAGGAGCAGTAATGGTGTCGGGCGACACCATTAGTGCACTTTAAAGACTTGAAATCATACCTGAATGTGGAGGAATGAACCTTGAGCTGAGTGATTGCAGATGTTATGACAAATATTGAAATTTTGGCTTTCGGTCACTTAGGAGAGAAAAATTTATAATGTTTAACTACCGGAAGCGTAGATGTGAGAAAACGACCATTTGTCTGTCACGCGCATCACTGAAAGTTCTCTACCTGTCATATTCAGTCAAATAACGTCGAAATCAGCTCCAAATGCTACAACAATACAACAGTCATAAGCCAACTCACGAAAAATCCAAAGACAGGGTTCATGTGAAAATCAAAGAAATGTACCATCTATTCGAGCGTTGAGTCACAATGAAAATGAATGGAAGCATTGGTAGTTGAACGACCACATACATCGAGCATTAAGCCACATGGATAAAAAGCTCATGATTCCGGGGTTTTTGGCTGTCAGGGATTTGGCCGACGTAGATATTTTAATAACTACAGTCCTGATCCCTGAATTCACTAAAGTATTAAAGGATAAGCCGGGTTAATTAAAGAATAAGAAAGATTAATGTTGACAAGTCTCATCGTGATTTCGCAACTCGAGCTGCCTTCGTGCTTTAAGTTTCAAGTTTGCGATTTTCGAAACCCCGAAGCCTGTATTTTAATCGTGCTTAATCACAAAGCTAAAAGTGTTTTAATTGTTAATTAATCCCATCGCAATTTCACGATTCAAGATTTCTCGCGTCAAGTATTATCAAAGTCTCGACACTTAAATCCACGAAAGGTCAAAGATTAATTGCTAATCGTGATTAATTAAGAGATTAAAACAAATGATTATCGTCTAATTAATCCCATCGCGATTTCGTGATTCGAGATTCCTTGCATGTCATAACTCTTGAAGACATGATACCCAAAACCCCGAAACCCGAAAACCCGAAATTGGGACTCCAATCATATGCAAAAAATGACCTTGGGAAAAAAACCATTTTTCTCAGCCTTGGGGAGGCGATTTTCCGCGTTCGAATGTCGATCGACATCTATAGATCCTAATATTTTCAATGGTGTCTTCAGAATTTCATTTGGACCTTGGGAAGACAGTCAAAAATCCCCCACAAGATGAGGTTCATTTTCATGTGGCGTTTTTTACTATGCCGAGTCATCATTTTCAAATGATGATTCTGAGCGACTGGAGGATCATTTTGAGAAACAGTCAGAGGTTTTTGTGCCTAATATATCGAGGATAAAAAATCTCTCTCAGTTTTCTTACAAGTGTTATATATTGGGAGAATCGAATCCATCTCCGAGCCCTAGTTTTCGGATCTCATATGTTCCTGTTTTGACACATGTTTGTAAAATGCAGATCTGGGGCAAATGGAAACGGATCTCAGGGAAATGAGAGAGGTTTTTTCTCAGAAAAATAGATGCACAAAAACCTCTTTTAGTTTATACACAGCTGTCACTATTCGAGAGATACAAAACCATAACCGCAACCGTAATTTTCAGCAGTTTGGCCCATTTTCTATGGCAAAAAGTTTCCGAAATTGATGGTAACTGTTGTTATCTTTTGGGAGGATTTCGACCTCAATACCTACATGAGATACCTATTCATTTATAGAGGATTTATTTTTTAATTCGAATCGTTTTTCTGTTATTCGAAAGAAGACCTATATTATTGTATCTTCTTGAAGAAGAAAGGGGGGGAAATACACACAGGGGTAATACTCCTGGGCTGTAGCTTTCATTTTCAGTTTAATAAAAGATTGCAGAAGCATGTTTTATCCATATAAGAGATTCTTGTGATGTTGCTTGCAGAGTTTGTCCATTTTCTTAGTTTCAATATCACTCCATATATCTTTTCTTCTCGATTTGTAATTGTTTTGTAATAGAATTCATCCTCTGTTAGATGCTTTGTTGCAGACTGGTTATAGTTTTTTTTTTTGCAGAGATCAAGGTTCATAATTCATCCTTTGCTAGATGCTCTGTCCCAACTATCTTTTTCCACTGATTTATGCTTGGAATTCACTCACTGCTAAGTGCTCCTTGCATTTTGATATGTTTTCTCTTTATTTTGCTACCATACTTTTTATAAATCTTTCTCTCTGTAATCAGCTTCTACCTCGCCTTTGTTCCATGGATTTCCATCGCCAAAAAACTCTTATTATTTGCTTGATCATTTGAATCCATTCCCAATGGACTGCCTCCTTGTGCAACCTATCAACCTTAAAAACCTCAAAACTTTTTGTTACCCACAGATCTGCCCACTGTTAAGCTTATTGAACATCCTATCATGACATATATTCGTTAGATCTCTCTCGGATTGGAAGGGGCAACTTCTAATAAAAAGTGGTTCATGCTTATCTCATAATTTACTTGCACACAACCCAAATCAAGTTCTGAAAGATAACTTATTTTTTCATTTAAAATGTGCTAAGGCTTGGCTCTATTACAGCCTAGAACCAACTCTTGCGACAACAACTGACTTAAATGACTAACGATCATTTTGGTTAGAGGGTGATGTGGTTTCAGCCATCCGAAGATGCTTGCGTACCTTGATACCAAGTGGATGGGATGGGTGGGATGACTCCCCATCATAGCTTCTCTTCCCTAACACCCGATCCAAGTATTAATTGAGTAGGGAGATGTAAGACTGTGCTAGAGCATTACAATCTACTGACAGAGGTTTTTCCTGAGAATGGTGCCATCTCTAGATAGTGTGTTGAGCTTCTTGGAGCACGCTAGTGTTAGCAAGTCTATCTGATAGCTTATTGGCAGTTCTCTTGACATGAGACGGGATAAGAATTGCAAATTAAGGGATGAGAATTTGAATATGTTCTAGTCTTCTTTCAAGGCACCAACAATTAGAAACCTTGGCGATGGTGGAACTCGTATGGAGCTTACAGAGCATCTGAATGATGATCAGAGAGTCTCCCTCAACTATGACCTTGCGAAGGTTCACTTGGAGGGAAATGGAGAGGCCAAGCTCGATAGCATGGATTTCAGCTGCATTGTTGGTATCCCATCCAATGAAATAATAGAAGAGCCATAGGATGTCTCCTTGAGCATTAAAAATGACACCTCCAATCCCAGCTGGGCCCAGGTTGCCTTTAGAGGTGCCATCAAAGTTGATTTTCAGGTAGCCTAAGTTGGGTGGAGACCAAGAAGTAGGGATGGAAGAGGCAGGTTGAGGAGTGGAATGGTTAGCAAATTTATTTAATCCATCGATGCCCAGGGCCCGGAGAGTGTCAATATATTGAGCGTTGGTTGGCCAATCCTCTGGATCCCACTGAGTGGTAAGCGTGGTTTCTTTGATGTGGAGTTAGATGTTTCACCTGATCTCATCTATCTCTGTCATCTTGCTGTTGAAGATCTTTTTATTTCTCATTTTCCAAATCTCCCACATCAAGAAACCAGGGATGAGCTGCCAAGCTCCCCTTATATGTAGTCTATATTAGAATTTGTTATTATGTTTATTTCGTTGGTTACAAAATTGATGTGCACGATATCTTATTTGTTTCTTACATATAAGGGAAAAAAATGCACACACTACACATATGCTCGAAATCATATCGTCACACAGTGAACCATTGCACATCCTCATTCAAATGGAAGAGATTAAGATCAACAAAAGATAAATAGGGGAAGTCTTAACAAATGTTTGTAATTGTGAATGAAATTTACACCAAATAAAGATCTATTTGCAAGACTTGGTAGAAAATACGACACTACTATAATATAGGGTTGCAACATCCCTATTTTGTAGCCCACATTGTAGGAAACTTACATCTAGGACACACAACATTTTATGTGTCCCTCTACATCCCATTTTTCACCCTTCCTCATCCCATTTTTGCATACTTATACGTCTCATTTTATGTCCCAATGTATCTATAACATCCTTGGTTATGTCCCCTCATTGGTTTTGCACCCTAATTTGTGTATTTCAGGATGAAAATTGAGATGCTAAGGTTAGTTGGGACATAAAAGGAGACACAACATGGGACACTAGGGTTAGCTAGGATGCAAATTGAGACATTAGGCTTAGTTGGGATGCAAAAGGAGACTCTAATTGAGACACAATTATATTGTATCCTTTTTTTCCTCCTAGCATCAATATTTGTATTCCAAATTGCATCTCATAGTATTATTCTCGTTGAGAGATTTTCAACAAGTTGTTCTGTGCCCAAATCCAAGTTTATATGTATGAGTTATGGTCTTGAAAATTTTACTATCTCCTTTTGAATCGATGACCTTGACTCTTGTCATTCTAGCTTCTAGTGTCTTCACCTTCTTGTCTTTACATTTATACTACATTTTGTCATAAATAGAGGCATCAACCTCTTATTAGGGCTAGGGCTTGGCATATAGAAAACAATGGTTCCATAAATTTCTTATTAGATATTATTATCATTATGTATGTGTGTAGCTTATGGCATGCCACTTAAGTGCATCACTAGTTATGGTGTGTTGTGCATGTACTTAAATGCATTGTTTATGTGCATTGACATTAAATGTGTCACTTATGTGCATCGATTACGTGGGTTGCTTAAGTGCGTTACTTATGTGTCGCTAGTTATGGTGCAACACTTATGTACATTGCTTATGTGCATCGCTTGAGTGCACTACTTATGTGTCACTGGTTATGGTGGATCTCTTATATGTGTCTCTTGATATGGTGCATTGCTTGAGTACATCACATAGGTGTCTTGATGCATAAGTGCATCACTCATGGTGCATCAATTATGTATGCCATTTAACTGTGTTTCTTAAGTGTGTCCCTT
>JASDQU011403911.1:14843-25087 GCA_032191745.1 Picea mariana
TTTTTTTTTTATAATTCCTCGACCAAGGTTTGTGGCTTTATTATCCAATGAGTTCAATTACAAGTTTATCTATCTCAAGACTTGGAATAAAGAGACTTTATTCAAACCAAGAGCCTCCTTGTTGATTCGGGCGATGATTAATGCATTCTTATTGTCTTTTGGGATTGAGTTTGAGACCATCATGTTTATGACAATGCATGAGTCCCCTACGACAATCGAGGTATGTATGGTGCATTCTTTTGTGATAAGAAGACCTTGTAGTAAAGCATAGGCTTCTGCTTGATTATTAGCAGTCATTCTAAGGCCCCATGAGAAATTTGCTTCCATTTTTATCTTGGGATCTAGTAAGATCCCCCCCCACTCATGCCACCCCTTATATGTAGTCTATTTTTTTTTTGTAAATTATCCATCCCAAATTTTCCATTACTATAAAAGAAAGAAGTTACACAAAAATTATGGTTGGTTGTCCACTCGGGAAACTCGACCAGTCACAATACAATAGTTTGAGTTTCCCATGACAGTTAAAAAGTTCAAAAAACAGAAGTTGAGACCCTTTGAAAAATAAATTACACTGCGGATTGTCACTGTAAATGCGATGATTTTCCTTATAACTAATAGTGTTATCATAATTTTTAAGGCTAGCTTGAGGTGTGGCTATAGGCAGGAACCAATATAAACTACATATCGAAAACCAGATCATAGAAAACAAAGAAACTTAAGAAGACAGACCGGGATGATATCTAGGGGGAGGCTCATCTACACCCACGTACACATGACTCGGTCCAGCCGCATCCACATTGGAGTTGAGCAAGCGATCCATTTTCCCGCTAAGGTTGAGAATCTCCATTTGCATTTCATCTCGTTGCCAGAATATTTCCTCACGATCTTCTTTCCTCTCAACCAATACCTTCCCTATCATAGTCTTTAGGAGCCAATACAAGTCGATTGTTTTGGTGTATAGGGTGGCACGTTCTCTGTAAGATCCAGGGTCCGAAATCCATTGAACAATTTCTGCATCCACAACGTCATGGTTGACAAATTGACGAAGCACCCTAGCATCTGCCTCTGTGAGGTCCAATTCAATGCGTATGTGTGGTGGGGTATGGGCTTCATAAGACTCGGTTGTAGGCGACACACCAGATTGAGTATGACGTTCAATTGCTCCTCCTTCGCGAGTTCTACCTCTGTGCCTATGACCACCATGAGGCATGACAGAAGGAGGACTGAAACCGATGGGAAATGCGGGAAAAGGTGATAGAGAGGCTGCTTGGGTCGATGGTATTTGAGATTAAAGAAGTGGGCACGAGAAAGGATTCCAACAAGGCGAATGGAGAGCATGAGGAGTGACGATATAACAAACACGACGAGACCAGAGATAATGAGCCCCCCCCACATCATGAATCATCCATAGTTAATGCCAAATGCAGGAACTTACAATGGATATTAGGAGCAGTAATGGTGTCGGGCGACACCATTAGTGCACTTTAAAGACTTGAAATCATACCTGAATGTGGAGGAATGAACCTTGAGCTGAGTGATTGCAGATGTTATGACAAATATTGAAATTTTGGCTTTCGGTCACTTAGGAGAGAAAAATTTATAATGTTTAACTACCGGAAGCGTAGATGTGAGAAAACGACCATTTGTCTGTCACGCGCATCACTGAAAGTTCTCTACCTGTCATATTCAGTCAAATAACGTCGAAATCAGCTCCAAATGCTACAACAATACAACAGTCATAAGCCAACTCACGAAAAATCCAAAGACAGGGTTCATGTGAAAATCAAAGAAATGTACCATCTATTCGAGCGTTGAGTCACAATGAAAATGAATGGAAGCATTGGTAGTTGAACGACCACATACATCGAGCATTAAGCCACATGGATAAAAAGCTCATGATTCCGGGGTTTTTGGCTGTCAGGGATTTGGCCGACGTAGATATTTTAATAACTACAGTCCTGATCCCTGAATTCACTAAAGTATTAAAGGATAAGCCGGGTTAATTAAAGAATAAGAAAGATTAATGTTGACAAGTCTCATCGTGATTTCGCAACTCGAGCTGCCTTCGTGCTTTAAGTTTCAAGTTTGCGATTTTCGAAACCCCGAAGCCTGTATTTTAATCGTGCTTAATCACAAAGCTAAAAGTGTTTTAATTGTTAATTAATCCCATCGCAATTTCACGATTCAAGATTTCTCGCGTCAAGTATTATCAAAGTCTCGACACTTAAATCCACGAAAGGTCAAAGATTAATTGCTAATCGTGATTAATTAAGAGATTAAAACAAATGATTATCGTCTAATTAATCCCATCGCGATTTCGTGATTCGAGATTCCTTGCATGTCATAACTCTTGAAGACATGATACCCAAAACCCCGAAACCCGAAAACCCGAAATTGGGACTCCAATCATATGCAAAAAATGACCTTGGGAAAAAAACCATTTTTCTCAGCCTTGGGGAGGCGATTTTCCGCGTTCGAATGTCGATCGACATCTATAGATCCTAATATTTTCAATGGTGTCTTCAGAATTTCATTTGGACCTTGGGAAGACAGTCAAAAATCCCCCACAAGATGAGGTTCATTTTCATGTGGCGTTTTTTACTATGCCGAGTCATCATTTTCAAATGATGATTCTGAGCGACTGGAGGATCATTTTGAGAAACAGTCAGAGGTTTTTGTGCCTAATATATCGAGGATAAAAAATCTCTCTCAGTTTTCTTACAAGTGTTATATATTGGGAGAATCGAATCCATCTCCGAGCCCTAGTTTTCGGATCTCATATGTTCCTGTTTTGACACATGTTTGTAAAATGCAGATCTGGGGCAAATGGAAACGGATCTCAGGGAAATGAGAGAGGTTTTTTCTCAGAAAAATAGATGCACAAAAACCTCTTTTAGTTTATACACAGCTGTCACTATTCGAGAGATACAAAACCATAACCGCAACCGTAATTTTCAGCAGTTTGGCCCATTTTCTATGGCAAAAAGTTTCCGAAATTGATGGTAACTGTTGTTATCTTTTGGGAGGATTTCGACCTCAATACCTACATGAGATACCTATTCATTTATAGAGGATTTATTTTTTAATTCGAATCGTTTTTCTGTTATTCGAAAGAAGACCTATATTATTGTATCTTCTTGAAGAAGAAAGGGGGGGAAATACACACAGGGGTAATACTCCTGGGCTGTAGCTTTCATTTTCAGTTTAATAAAAGATTGCAGAAGCATGTTTTATCCATATAAGAGATTCTTGTGATGTTGCTTGCAGAGTTTGTCCATTTTCTTAGTTTCAATATCACTCCATATATCTTTTCTTCTCGATTTGTAATTGTTTTGTAATAGAATTCATCCTCTGTTAGATGCTTTGTTGCAGACTGGTTATAGTTTTTTTTTTTGCAGAGATCAAGGTTCATAATTCATCCTTTGCTAGATGCTCTGTCCCAACTATCTTTTTCCACTGATTTATGCTTGGAATTCACTCACTGCTAAGTGCTCCTTGCATTTTGATATGTTTTCTCTTTATTTTGCTACCATACTTTTTATAAATCTTTCTCTCTGTAATCAGCTTCTACCTCGCCTTTGTTCCATGGATTTCCATCGCCAAAAAACTCTTATTATTTGCTTGATCATTTGAATCCATTCCCAATGGACTGCCTCCTTGTGCAACCTATCAACCTTAAAAACCTCAAAACTTTTTGTTACCCACAGATC
Organism: Picea mariana; assembly: GCA_032191745.1. Taxonomy (NCBI): domain Eukaryota; kingdom Viridiplantae; phylum Streptophyta; class Pinopsida; order Pinales; family Pinaceae; genus Picea; species Picea mariana. Next base: position 18,554 of record JASDQU011403911.1, read on the forward strand.
TGCCCACTGTTAAGCTTATTGAACATCCTATCATGACATATATTCGTTAGATCTCTCTCGGATTGGAAGGGGCAACTTCTAATAAAAAGTGGTTCATGCTTATCTCATAATTTACTTGCACACAACCCAAATCAAGTTCTGAAAGATAACTTATTTTTTCATTTAAAATGTGCTAAGGCTTGGCTCTATTACAGCCTAGAACCAACTCTTGCGACAACAACTGACTTAAATGACTAACGATCATTTTGGTTAGAGGGTGATGTGGTTTCAGCCATCCGAAGATGCTTGCGTACCTTGATACCAAGTGGATGGGATGGGTGGGATGACTCCCCATCATAGCTTCTCTTCCCTAACACCCGATCCAAGTATTAATTGAGTAGGGAGATGTAAGACTGTGCTAGAGCATTACAATCTACTGACAGAGGTTTTTCCTGAGAATGGTGCCATCTCTAGATAGTGTGTTGAGCTTCTTGGAGCACGCTAGTGTTAGCAAGTCTATCTGATAGCTTATTGGCAGTTCTCTTGACATGAGACGGGATAAGAATTGCAAATTAAGGGATGAGAATTTGAATATGTTCTAGTCTTCTTTCAAGGCACCAACAATTAGAAACCTTGGCGATGGTGGAACTCGTATGGAGCTTACAGAGCATCTGAATGATGATCAGAGAGTCTCCCTCAACTATGACCTTGCGAAGGTTCACTTGGAGGGAAATGGAGAGGCCAAGCTCGATAGCATGGATTTCAGCTGCATTGTTGGTATCCCATCCAATGAAATAATAGAAGAGCCATAGGATGTCTCCTTGAGCATTAAAAATGACACCTCCAATCCCAGCTGGGCCCAGGTTGCCTTTAGAGGTGCCATCAAAGTTGATTTTCAGGTAGCCTAAGTTGGGTGGAGACCAAGAAGTAGGGATGGAAGAGGCAGGTTGAGGAGTGGAATGGTTAGCAAATTTATTTAATCCATCGATGCCCAGGGCCCGGAGAGTGTCAATATATTGAGCGTTGGTTGGCCAATCCTCTGGATCCCACTGAGTGGTAAGCGTGGTTTCTTTGATGTGGAGTTAGATGTTTCACCTGATCTCATCTATCTCTGTCATCTTGCTGTTGAAGATCTTTTTATTTCTCATTTTCCAAATCTCCCACATCAAGAAACCAGGGATGAGCTGCCAAGCTCCCCTTATATGTAGTCTATATTAGAATTTGTTATTATGTTTATTTCGTTGGTTACAAAATTGATGTGCACGATATCTTATTTGTTTCTTACATATAAGGGAAAAAAATGCACACACTACACATATGCTCGAAATCATATCGTCACACAGTGAACCATTGCACATCCTCATTCAAATGGAAGAGATTAAGATCAACAAAAGATAAATAGGGGAAGTCTTAACAAATGTTTGTAATTGTGAATGAAATTTACACCAAATAAAGATCTATTTGCAAGACTTGGTAGAAAATACGACACTACTATAATATAGGGTTGCAACATCCCTATTTTGTAGCCCACATTGTAGGAAACTTACATCTAGGACACACAACATTTTATGTGTCCCTCTACATCCCATTTTTCACCCTTCCTCATCCCATTTTTGCATACTTATACGTCTCATTTTATGTCCCAATGTATCTATAACATCCTTGGTTATGTCCCCTCATTGGTTTTGCACCCTAATTTGTGTATTTCAGGATGAAAATTGAGATGCTAAGGTTAGTTGGGACATAAAAGGAGACACAACATGGGACACTAGGGTTAGCTAGGATGCAAATTGAGACATTAGGCTTAGTTGGGATGCAAAAGGAGACTCTAATTGAGACACAATTATATTGTATCCTTTTTTTCCTCCTAGCATCAATATTTGTATTCCAAATTGCATCTCATAGTATTATTCTCGTTGAGAGATTTTCAACAAGTTGTTCTGTGCCCAAATCCAAGTTTATATGTATGAGTTATGGTCTTGAAAATTTTACTATCTCCTTTTGAATCGATGACCTTGACTCTTGTCATTCTAGCTTCTAGTGTCTTCACCTTCTTGTCTTTACATTTATACTACATTTTGTCATAAATAGAGGCATCAACCTCTTATTAGGGCTAGGGCTTGGCATATAGAAAACAATGGTTCCATAAATTTCTTATTAGATATTATTATCATTATGTATGTGTGTAGCTTATGGCATGCCACTTAAGTGCATCACTAGTTATGGTGTGTTGTGCATGTACTTAAATGCATTGTTTATGTGCATTGACATTAAATGTGTCACTTATGTGCATCGATTACGTGGGTTGCTTAAGTGCGTTACTTATGTGTCGCTAGTTATGGTGCAACACTTATGTACATTGCTTATGTGCATCGCTTGAGTGCACTACTTATGTGTCACTGGTTATGGTGGATCTCTTATATGTGTCTCTTGATATGGTGCATTGCTTGAGTACATCACATAGGTGTCTTGATGCATAAGTGCATCACTCATGGTGCATCAATTATGTATGCCATTTAACTGTGTTTCTTAAGTGTGTCCCTTGTGTGTTTAGGCCTTTTCTAAATCACGGTGAAAGTGATTTCATACATTGCATGTTGTTAAACTCACAAGAGCTTTTCAACAAGCTATTGTGTGCCTTAATCAAAGTTCATAGTGAAAAGTTATGGCCCTGGGAAGTTTATGTGTCATTCCAACTATTTAATTTACATTGTAATAAAAATAATAATTACCCTATCACTAACAAATTGTAGGAGTAGGGTAAGTTAGTAGAGTAGGAAGCAATAGGTCACAAGTTTGAGCCCCACATTGGAAATGGGGTGCATCACACTTTTTGGCATCTCAATTTGCATCCCATGGGATATAAATCAAGACACTAGGATTAACAAGGTCACAAAAGGAGACACAATAAGAGTCACACCAATATAAAACAGGACACAAAAATGACTTAAGGACTCAAAATACAATTGAAACCGGGATGGACACAAAAATGGATGCAAGAAGATTCTCAATGATCTAAACTATGAAACAATTTTGGACACAAGGATGCACACTGATATGCAAACATAGTTGCACGGATGCTATTATGTACTTGTAAAGATGCAAAAAATTATGAAGACATGCATATGGGATGCAATGGGTCACAAAAGTGACACAAATTTGAGGCATGACAAGACTATTGTCTGAAAATTGAGAAAAAATGGTCACAAGAAGATGCAAATTTAATGCAAATTGAGACACTACCAAATGCGGTAGATCCAATTTTTCAACCTCAAAAATTGAAAAACATTCCAAGGGATGCAAATTTAGATGCAAGAGCCTTGTGTTGTAACAACACACTAAAGGCAAAAGTAAGAAAAATGGTGTTGTGCTCTAGGAATTTGAAGTCAAATAACCTGTAACATGAGCAAGGGAAATCAAGTCATAATCAACATTGACTCAAATTGTACTCCAAGGCAAGGACTTCAATGCATTACTTGAGAATGAGTTTAGAATAAACAACAGATGGGAATACTAACGAAGGTTAATCATAATGTAGTGCTCTGAATTAGTTTTAGTCAAACACATTTCTCTTCGTATGCACTGGCTTTATAAGACATTATAACTAATAATATTGGTAGTTGCAAATGACTACAAAACTTGATAGTTACCTTTGGTATCCTTGATCCTTCCCGACTCATCATTGATTCCAAGGCGGAGGTGGTTGATTATTTCAAGCTTAGTCTATTGTTGTTCAAATATTGTCTCTTGAGGGGTCCACTGATCTGGATTATTTTTGAGGAACGATATGAAGGTACAAATATAACAAAGACATAAAAAATAAATACACAGAGATATGGCCAAGAACATAGTAATACAGTAAAGCCCAGATTCTATTAATGACTTTCTGAAACACAAAAGACTGTAAAATGCAAAAACACACAAGCTAGCTAGAATGGTGGTAGCTTATCTCTGAGAAGAGATGTGTCGGCTACGCTCAATCGCAAGAGGCTGATTACAATGAGGCTCCAAAGGCCTTTTTAACATAAAGCATACATGAGAAAACACTCAACATAAAGAACCTAACCCTAGGAGATGAAGCACCAAAAGTCATGTGGGTCCCGATGGGGTAAGTTGGTACATCAACTTCCCGGGGTCGTAATTTTTGCATACGATCTCCATTTTAGGCACACAGTAGCTCATTGTAAATAACTATTCGAGGACTACACATCTTGCCTTCACACTGGGGCTAAAGCTTATAATCTGATAGTGTTGCGCCCAAAAAACATTGTTTAGGGTATCAAAATGGCCCCAAAAGTTTAGGACCCGAAAAGATGTAGAAAAACTGACAAAATGAAAACTGGTCTTTGAGCTAGTGGAATAGGTGGGTGGTTATTTAGGGCCTCAAAATGGAACCGAAAGTTTAGGACCCAAAAAGCTGTAGAAAAACTGCCAAAATGGAAACTGGACTTTGAGCCAGTGGAATAGGTGGGTGGCCATCGATATCCAACTGGATCATTCCTCCCCCCTTAGGAAGCAATGGTATCCATTGCGTTAAGTGGTCACATCAGATGGGGAACTTTTGCTGAATCTGACCCTTGGTGAGCCCTTTTCCATGATGAAGAAATTGCCCTGCTTTGATGACATGATAAAGTTTGATAGTCTGCTGGCGGGTTTCCTTTGTCTTGGTGTCCATGATACGATCAATTGTCTCATGTTTGATGCATGAAGGATTGATTTTTGTAGGATCCAACTATTTGATTGCATCCGAAGTGTCCAGGAGAGGTGGAAAATATGGTCAGATCAATTCCACATTAAATACTGGGTGCAATCCAAGGAAAGGAGGAATACTTAATTCAAAATCATTCTTACCCACAACCTTGGTGATGGTTTAAGGCCCATATCAGAGTGAGCACAACTTCCGGTGGGGTTCTGTGAGGCGCTCTTTCTACAAATTCAACTAGACCTTATCTCCCACCTGAAATTTGTGTGGTACCCAATGTTGATAATGGCACTACTTGTACTTGGCATTGGATTTCTGTACAATATCATGAACTTGTTGTTGGATGTGCTCAACAAATTGGGCCTCCCGATTAGCATCAGTCTGGGTATGGGAGGAATCTTTACGTGTGACTATGGTAGGACTCTTCCCATGCGACTGTAATGGGCAGAGCTATGTCAATGGGGGCCAATGGTTGGAACCCTAAACACACCTGAAAAGGGTTGTGTCCAATAGAGCTGTGGAGGGCTCCGTTGTAGCTATGTTGAACATAAGGAAGGCTTTCATCCCATGTGCATGGATGTTTAGAATTATACATTCTCATGATATGAACAATCATCATGTTGACTACCTCTGTTTGTCAGTCAATTTGTGGGTAGAAGGCAGTTGATTTGATTAGCTTGGTGTCGATCATCGACCATAGGCTGGACCAAAAAGTGCTCAGGAACCTACTATCTCGATTGGAGATAATAGTTTGTGGAATCCCAAAATAAACCCAAACATGTGTGAAGAAGAGGTTGGTGGTGGCCTCGGTTGTGATGCTCTTCTGGTAGGGTGCCAAAATTTCCATCTTAAAGAATCGATCAACGACCACGAAGACACANNAGTCCATGGAGATGGAATCCCAAGGTCTATCCATAGTAGGAAGAGGGGTGTATAACCCCTATTTCTTGATGGCGGGGTTGGCAATGGCACAGGAAATGCAAGATCTGATGTACTTGCAAACATCTTGTCGAAGCTTCAACCAATAAAAATTATTTTGTAGTTCTGCCACTATCTTTTCTACACCAAAACGTCCCGATGCTCTTCTGTAATGAGCTTCCTAGATCAACTTGACATGCTCTCTTGAAGAAACACAGAGATGGCTCAGACGGCATAACAATCCATCCGAGAGATGAAAGTCAAGAACTATTTTTCCTGCACTCAATGTCTGATAGGTAATAGAAAAGTCAGAGTCATTATTGTATAATTGTGGCCATACAGATGTCTCATGTCCACAGGAGTTAAGAACTGTGATTAACACTGCCACTAGGGGACAACTGAGGCAATCTTCGACATGGTTGGTGCTACCCTTCTTTTACTTGATGTCGTAGTGCAGGAAACATTGTTGGCTAACGCGGATGTCCCTTCCCTGGCTGAGCCAACCGATGGTGTATGGATGAGGATGCAACATCGTTGTCAGGTTCAACCTCTTGACAACCTCTTTGAGATCAAGTTCTTCTAGCTACCACTGTCAACAATGAAATGGAGTGGGGTTCCCTTCACCCACATTTGTGAGTCGAAAATGCACTCCCCTTCTTCAGGCTCCTCCGGTTCCTTTGGCTGGAATTTTTTGGTAGCGACGGTGACACTAGGTTCTGCATCAATGATCCGTCTTCCTTTTTCTAGTTCTGATTCATAGTCTGAGTCAACATCTATCTCTGGGGATTTTGTCTCAGCCAACAAAGACTGTTTGGAGCACTAGTAAATTTGGGTCATTTTGCAACGACCATTTCGACGCTCTTGCGACATTATGTCATGGATATTACGATGAATCTTGGGTCCCTCAAACATCTCATCATATCCCGTGGCAAGTG
>JASDQU011403911.1:27217-39056 GCA_032191745.1 Picea mariana
TTTTTTTTTTATAATTCCTCGACCAAGGTTTGTGGCTTTATTATCCAATGAGTTCAATTACAAGTTTATCTATCTCAAGACTTGGAATAAAGAGACTTTATTCAAACCAAGAGCCTCCTTGTTGATTCGGGCGATGATTAATGCATTCTTATTGTCTTTTGGGATTGAGTTTGAGACCATCATGTTTATGACAATGCATGAGTCCCCTACGACAATCGAGGTATGTATGGTGCATTCTTTTGTGATAAGAAGACCTTGTAGTAAAGCATAGGCTTCTGCTTGATTATTAGCAGTCATTCTAAGGCCCCATGAGAAATTTGCTTCCATTTTTATCTTGGGATCTAGTAAGATCCCCCCCCACTCATGCCACCCCTTATATGTAGTCTATTTTTTTTTTGTAAATTATCCATCCCAAATTTTCCATTACTATAAAAGAAAGAAGTTACACAAAAATTATGGTTGGTTGTCCACTCGGGAAACTCGACCAGTCACAATACAATAGTTTGAGTTTCCCATGACAGTTAAAAAGTTCAAAAAACAGAAGTTGAGACCCTTTGAAAAATAAATTACACTGCGGATTGTCACTGTAAATGCGATGATTTTCCTTATAACTAATAGTGTTATCATAATTTTTAAGGCTAGCTTGAGGTGTGGCTATAGGCAGGAACCAATATAAACTACATATCGAAAACCAGATCATAGAAAACAAAGAAACTTAAGAAGACAGACCGGGATGATATCTAGGGGGAGGCTCATCTACACCCACGTACACATGACTCGGTCCAGCCGCATCCACATTGGAGTTGAGCAAGCGATCCATTTTCCCGCTAAGGTTGAGAATCTCCATTTGCATTTCATCTCGTTGCCAGAATATTTCCTCACGATCTTCTTTCCTCTCAACCAATACCTTCCCTATCATAGTCTTTAGGAGCCAATACAAGTCGATTGTTTTGGTGTATAGGGTGGCACGTTCTCTGTAAGATCCAGGGTCCGAAATCCATTGAACAATTTCTGCATCCACAACGTCATGGTTGACAAATTGACGAAGCACCCTAGCATCTGCCTCTGTGAGGTCCAATTCAATGCGTATGTGTGGTGGGGTATGGGCTTCATAAGACTCGGTTGTAGGCGACACACCAGATTGAGTATGACGTTCAATTGCTCCTCCTTCGCGAGTTCTACCTCTGTGCCTATGACCACCATGAGGCATGACAGAAGGAGGACTGAAACCGATGGGAAATGCGGGAAAAGGTGATAGAGAGGCTGCTTGGGTCGATGGTATTTGAGATTAAAGAAGTGGGCACGAGAAAGGATTCCAACAAGGCGAATGGAGAGCATGAGGAGTGACGATATAACAAACACGACGAGACCAGAGATAATGAGCCCCCCCCACATCATGAATCATCCATAGTTAATGCCAAATGCAGGAACTTACAATGGATATTAGGAGCAGTAATGGTGTCGGGCGACACCATTAGTGCACTTTAAAGACTTGAAATCATACCTGAATGTGGAGGAATGAACCTTGAGCTGAGTGATTGCAGATGTTATGACAAATATTGAAATTTTGGCTTTCGGTCACTTAGGAGAGAAAAATTTATAATGTTTAACTACCGGAAGCGTAGATGTGAGAAAACGACCATTTGTCTGTCACGCGCATCACTGAAAGTTCTCTACCTGTCATATTCAGTCAAATAACGTCGAAATCAGCTCCAAATGCTACAACAATACAACAGTCATAAGCCAACTCACGAAAAATCCAAAGACAGGGTTCATGTGAAAATCAAAGAAATGTACCATCTATTCGAGCGTTGAGTCACAATGAAAATGAATGGAAGCATTGGTAGTTGAACGACCACATACATCGAGCATTAAGCCACATGGATAAAAAGCTCATGATTCCGGGGTTTTTGGCTGTCAGGGATTTGGCCGACGTAGATATTTTAATAACTACAGTCCTGATCCCTGAATTCACTAAAGTATTAAAGGATAAGCCGGGTTAATTAAAGAATAAGAAAGATTAATGTTGACAAGTCTCATCGTGATTTCGCAACTCGAGCTGCCTTCGTGCTTTAAGTTTCAAGTTTGCGATTTTCGAAACCCCGAAGCCTGTATTTTAATCGTGCTTAATCACAAAGCTAAAAGTGTTTTAATTGTTAATTAATCCCATCGCAATTTCACGATTCAAGATTTCTCGCGTCAAGTATTATCAAAGTCTCGACACTTAAATCCACGAAAGGTCAAAGATTAATTGCTAATCGTGATTAATTAAGAGATTAAAACAAATGATTATCGTCTAATTAATCCCATCGCGATTTCGTGATTCGAGATTCCTTGCATGTCATAACTCTTGAAGACATGATACCCAAAACCCCGAAACCCGAAAACCCGAAATTGGGACTCCAATCATATGCAAAAAATGACCTTGGGAAAAAAACCATTTTTCTCAGCCTTGGGGAGGCGATTTTCCGCGTTCGAATGTCGATCGACATCTATAGATCCTAATATTTTCAATGGTGTCTTCAGAATTTCATTTGGACCTTGGGAAGACAGTCAAAAATCCCCCACAAGATGAGGTTCATTTTCATGTGGCGTTTTTTACTATGCCGAGTCATCATTTTCAAATGATGATTCTGAGCGACTGGAGGATCATTTTGAGAAACAGTCAGAGGTTTTTGTGCCTAATATATCGAGGATAAAAAATCTCTCTCAGTTTTCTTACAAGTGTTATATATTGGGAGAATCGAATCCATCTCCGAGCCCTAGTTTTCGGATCTCATATGTTCCTGTTTTGACACATGTTTGTAAAATGCAGATCTGGGGCAAATGGAAACGGATCTCAGGGAAATGAGAGAGGTTTTTTCTCAGAAAAATAGATGCACAAAAACCTCTTTTAGTTTATACACAGCTGTCACTATTCGAGAGATACAAAACCATAACCGCAACCGTAATTTTCAGCAGTTTGGCCCATTTTCTATGGCAAAAAGTTTCCGAAATTGATGGTAACTGTTGTTATCTTTTGGGAGGATTTCGACCTCAATACCTACATGAGATACCTATTCATTTATAGAGGATTTATTTTTTAATTCGAATCGTTTTTCTGTTATTCGAAAGAAGACCTATATTATTGTATCTTCTTGAAGAAGAAAGGGGGGGAAATACACACAGGGGTAATACTCCTGGGCTGTAGCTTTCATTTTCAGTTTAATAAAAGATTGCAGAAGCATGTTTTATCCATATAAGAGATTCTTGTGATGTTGCTTGCAGAGTTTGTCCATTTTCTTAGTTTCAATATCACTCCATATATCTTTTCTTCTCGATTTGTAATTGTTTTGTAATAGAATTCATCCTCTGTTAGATGCTTTGTTGCAGACTGGTTATAGTTTTTTTTTTTGCAGAGATCAAGGTTCATAATTCATCCTTTGCTAGATGCTCTGTCCCAACTATCTTTTTCCACTGATTTATGCTTGGAATTCACTCACTGCTAAGTGCTCCTTGCATTTTGATATGTTTTCTCTTTATTTTGCTACCATACTTTTTATAAATCTTTCTCTCTGTAATCAGCTTCTACCTCGCCTTTGTTCCATGGATTTCCATCGCCAAAAAACTCTTATTATTTGCTTGATCATTTGAATCCATTCCCAATGGACTGCCTCCTTGTGCAACCTATCAACCTTAAAAACCTCAAAACTTTTTGTTACCCACAGATCTGCCCACTGTTAAGCTTATTGAACATCCTATCATGACATATATTCGTTAGATCTCTCTCGGATTGGAAGGGGCAACTTCTAATAAAAAGTGGTTCATGCTTATCTCATAATTTACTTGCACACAACCCAAATCAAGTTCTGAAAGATAACTTATTTTTTCATTTAAAATGTGCTAAGGCTTGGCTCTATTACAGCCTAGAACCAACTCTTGCGACAACAACTGACTTAAATGACTAACGATCATTTTGGTTAGAGGGTGATGTGGTTTCAGCCATCCGAAGATGCTTGCGTACCTTGATACCAAGTGGATGGGATGGGTGGGATGACTCCCCATCATAGCTTCTCTTCCCTAACACCCGATCCAAGTATTAATTGAGTAGGGAGATGTAAGACTGTGCTAGAGCATTACAATCTACTGACAGAGGTTTTTCCTGAGAATGGTGCCATCTCTAGATAGTGTGTTGAGCTTCTTGGAGCACGCTAGTGTTAGCAAGTCTATCTGATAGCTTATTGGCAGTTCTCTTGACATGAGACGGGATAAGAATTGCAAATTAAGGGATGAGAATTTGAATATGTTCTAGTCTTCTTTCAAGGCACCAACAATTAGAAACCTTGGCGATGGTGGAACTCGTATGGAGCTTACAGAGCATCTGAATGATGATCAGAGAGTCTCCCTCAACTATGACCTTGCGAAGGTTCACTTGGAGGGAAATGGAGAGGCCAAGCTCGATAGCATGGATTTCAGCTGCATTGTTGGTATCCCATCCAATGAAATAATAGAAGAGCCATAGGATGTCTCCTTGAGCATTAAAAATGACACCTCCAATCCCAGCTGGGCCCAGGTTGCCTTTAGAGGTGCCATCAAAGTTGATTTTCAGGTAGCCTAAGTTGGGTGGAGACCAAGAAGTAGGGATGGAAGAGGCAGGTTGAGGAGTGGAATGGTTAGCAAATTTATTTAATCCATCGATGCCCAGGGCCCGGAGAGTGTCAATATATTGAGCGTTGGTTGGCCAATCCTCTGGATCCCACTGAGTGGTAAGCGTGGTTTCTTTGATGTGGAGTTAGATGTTTCACCTGATCTCATCTATCTCTGTCATCTTGCTGTTGAAGATCTTTTTATTTCTCATTTTCCAAATCTCCCACATCAAGAAACCAGGGATGAGCTGCCAAGCTCCCCTTATATGTAGTCTATATTAGAATTTGTTATTATGTTTATTTCGTTGGTTACAAAATTGATGTGCACGATATCTTATTTGTTTCTTACATATAAGGGAAAAAAATGCACACACTACACATATGCTCGAAATCATATCGTCACACAGTGAACCATTGCACATCCTCATTCAAATGGAAGAGATTAAGATCAACAAAAGATAAATAGGGGAAGTCTTAACAAATGTTTGTAATTGTGAATGAAATTTACACCAAATAAAGATCTATTTGCAAGACTTGGTAGAAAATACGACACTACTATAATATAGGGTTGCAACATCCCTATTTTGTAGCCCACATTGTAGGAAACTTACATCTAGGACACACAACATTTTATGTGTCCCTCTACATCCCATTTTTCACCCTTCCTCATCCCATTTTTGCATACTTATACGTCTCATTTTATGTCCCAATGTATCTATAACATCCTTGGTTATGTCCCCTCATTGGTTTTGCACCCTAATTTGTGTATTTCAGGATGAAAATTGAGATGCTAAGGTTAGTTGGGACATAAAAGGAGACACAACATGGGACACTAGGGTTAGCTAGGATGCAAATTGAGACATTAGGCTTAGTTGGGATGCAAAAGGAGACTCTAATTGAGACACAATTATATTGTATCCTTTTTTTCCTCCTAGCATCAATATTTGTATTCCAAATTGCATCTCATAGTATTATTCTCGTTGAGAGATTTTCAACAAGTTGTTCTGTGCCCAAATCCAAGTTTATATGTATGAGTTATGGTCTTGAAAATTTTACTATCTCCTTTTGAATCGATGACCTTGACTCTTGTCATTCTAGCTTCTAGTGTCTTCACCTTCTTGTCTTTACATTTATACTACATTTTGTCATAAATAGAGGCATCAACCTCTTATTAGGGCTAGGGCTTGGCATATAGAAAACAATGGTTCCATAAATTTCTTATTAGATATTATTATCATTATGTATGTGTGTAGCTTATGGCATGCCACTTAAGTGCATCACTAGTTATGGTGTGTTGTGCATGTACTTAAATGCATTGTTTATGTGCATTGACATTAAATGTGTCACTTATGTGCATCGATTACGTGGGTTGCTTAAGTGCGTTACTTATGTGTCGCTAGTTATGGTGCAACACTTATGTACATTGCTTATGTGCATCGCTTGAGTGCACTACTTATGTGTCACTGGTTATGGTGGATCTCTTATATGTGTCTCTTGATATGGTGCATTGCTTGAGTACATCACATAGGTGTCTTGATGCATAAGTGCATCACTCATGGTGCATCAATTATGTATGCCATTTAACTGTGTTTCTTAAGTGTGTCCCTTTTGTGTTTAGGCCTTTTCTAAATCATGGTGAAAGTGATTTCATACATTGCATGTTGTTAAACTCACAAGAGCTTTTCAACAAGCTATTGTGTGCCTTAATCAAAGTTCATAGTGAAAAGTTATGGCCCTGGGAAGTTTATGTGTCATTCCAACTATTTAATTTACATTGTAATAAAAATAATAATTACTCTATCACTAACAAATTGTAGTAGTAGGGTAAGTTAGTAGAGTAGGAAGCAATAGGTCACAAGTTTGAGCCCCACATTGGAAATGGGGTGCATTACACTTTTTGGCATCTCAATTTGCATCCCATGGGATATAAATCAAGACACTAGGATTAACAAGGTCACAAAAAGAGACACAAGAAGAGTCACACCAATATAAACCAGGACACAAAAATGACTCAAGGACTCAAAATACAATTGAAATCGGGATGGCCGCAAAAATGGATGCAAGAAGATTCTCATGATCTAAACTATAACACAATTTTGGACACAAGGATGCACACTGATATGTAAACACAATTGCACAGATGTTATTATGTACTTGTAAAGATGCAAAAAATTATGAAGACATGCATATGGGATGCAATGGGTCACAAAAGTGACACAAATTTGAGGCATGACAAGACTATTGTCTGAAAAATGAGAAAAAATGGTCACAAGAAGATGCAAATTTAATGCAAATTGAGACACTACCAAATGTGGTAGATCCAATTTTGCAACCTCAAAAATTGAAAAACATTCCAAGGGATGCAAATTTAGATGCAAGAGCCTTGTGTTGTAACAACATAGTAAAGGCAAAAGTAAGAAAAATGGTGTTGTGCTCTAGGAATTTGAAGTCAAATAACTTGTAACATGAGCAAGGGAAATCAAGTCATAATCAACATTGACTCAAATTGTACTCCAAGGCAAGGACTTCAATGCATTACTTGAGAATGAGTTTAGAATAAACAACATATGGGAATACTAACGAAGGTTAATCATAATGTAGTGTTCTGAATTAGTTTTAGTCAAACACATTTCTCTCCTTATGCATTGGCTTTATAAGATGTTATAACTAATAATATTGGTAGTTGCAAATGATTACAAAACTTGATAGTTACCTTTGGTATCGTTGATCCTTCTCGACTCATTATTGATTCCAAGGCAGAGGTGGTTGATTATTTCAAGCTTAGTCTATTGTTGTTCAAATATTGTCTCTTGAGGGGTCCACTGATTTGGATTATTTTTGAGGAACGATATGAAGGTAGAAATATAACAAAGATATAACAAATAAATACACAGAGATATGGCCAGGAACATAGTAATACAATGAAGCTCAGATTCTATTAATGACTTTCTGAAACACAAAAGACTGTAAAATGCAAAAACACAAGCTAGCTAGAATGGTGGTAGCTTATCTCTGAGAAGAGATGTGTCGGCTACGCTCAATCGCAAGAGGTTGATTACAATGAGGCTCCAAAGGCCTTTTTAACATAAAGCATACATGAGAAAACACTCAACATAAAAAACCTAACCCTAGGAGATGAATCACCAAAAGTCACGTGGGTCCCGATGGGGTAAGTTGGTACATCAACTTCCTAAGGTCACAATTTTTGCATACGATCTCCATTTTAGGCACACGATAACTCATTGTAAATAACTATCTGAGGACTACACATCTTGCCTTCACACTGGGGCTAAAGCTTATAATGTGATAGTGTTGCGCCCAAAAAACATTGTTTAGGGTCTCAAAATGCCCCCAAAAGTTTAGGACCCGAAAAGATGTAGAAAAACTGACAAAATGAAAACTGGTCTTTGAGCCAGTGGAATAGGTGGGTGGTCGTTTAGGGCCTCAAAATGGAACCGGAAGTTTAGTACCCAAAAAGCTGTAGAAAAATTGCCAAAATGGAAAGTGGACTTTGAGCCAACGGAATAGGTGGGTGGCCACCGATATCCAGCTGGATCATTCCTCCCCCCTTAGGAAGCAATGGTCTCCATTGTGTTAAGTGCTTGCATTAGATGGGGAACTTCTGCTGAATCTGACCCTTGGTGAGCCCTTTTCCATGATGAAGAAACTGCCCTGCTTTGACGACCCGATAGAGTTTGATAGTCTGCTGGCGGGTTTCCTTTGTCTTGGTGTCCATGATACGATCAATTGTCTCATGTTTGATGCATGAAGGATTGATTTTTGTAGGATCCAACTATTCGATTGCATCCGAAGTGTCCAAGAGAGGTGGAAAATATGGTCGGATCAGTTCCACATTAAATACTGGGTGCAATCAAAGGAAAGGAGGAATGCTTAATTCAAAAGCATTCTTACCCACAACCTTGGTGATGGTGTAAGGCCCGTATAAGAGTGAGCGCAAATTTCGGTGGGGTCCTGTGAGGCGCTCTTTTTGCAAATTCAACTAGACCTTATCTACCACCTAAAATTTGTGTGGTACCCAATGTTGATAATGGCACTACTTGTACTTGGCATTGGATTTCTGCACAATATCATGAACTTGTTGTTGGATGTGCTCAACAAATTGGGCTTCCCGATTAGCATCGGTCTGGGTATGGGAGGAATATTTCCGTGTGACTATGGGAGGACTCTTCCCATGCGACTGTAATGGGCAGAGCTATGTCAATGGGGGCCAATGGTTGGAACCCCAAACACACCTAAAAAGGGTTGTGTCCAATAGAGATGTGGAGGGCTCCGTTGTAGCTATGTTGAACATAAGGAAGGCTTTCATCCCATGTGCATGGATTTTTGGAATTATACATCCTCATGATATGAACAATCATCATGTTGACTACCTCTGTTTGTCAGTCAGTTTGTGGGTAGAAGGAAGTTGATTTGGTCAGCTTGGTGTCCATCATCGACCATAGGCTGGACCAAAAAGTGCTCAGGAACCTACTATCTCGATTGGAGATAATAGTTTGTGGAATCCCAAAATAAACCCAAACATGTGTGAAGAAGAGGTTGGTGGTGGCCTCGGTTGTGATGCTCTTCTGGTAGGGTGCAAAAATTTCCATCTTAAAGAATCGATCAACGACCACGAAGACACAATCATTCCCATGCTTGGTTGAAGCCAAACCGGTCATGTAGTCCATGGAGATGGAATCCCAAGGTCTATCCATAGTAGGAAGAGGGGTGTATAACCCCTGTTTCTTGATGGTGGGGTTGGGAATGGCACAGGAAATGCAAGATCTGATGTACTTGCAAACATCTTGTCGAAGCTTCAACCAATACAAATGCTTTTGCAGTACTGCCACTATCTTTTCTACACCAAAACGTCCCGATGCCCGACTGTAATGAGCTTCCTAGATCAACTTGGCATGATCTCTTGAAGGAACACAGAGATGGCTCAGACGACATAACAATCCATCCGAGAGATGAAAGTCAAGAACTATTTTTCCTGCACTCAATGTCTGATAGGTAATAGAAAAGTCAGAGTCATTATTGTATAATTGTGGCTATCCAGATGTCTCATGTCCATAGGAGTTAAGAACTGTGATTAACACTGCCACCAGGGGACGACCGAGGCAATCTTCGACATGGTTGGTGCTACCCTTCTTTTACTTGATGCCGTAGTGCAGGCAACATTGTTGGCTAACGCGGATGTCCCTTCCTTGGCTGAGCCAACCAATGGTGTATGGATGAGGATGCAACATCGTTGTCAAGTTCAACCTCTTGACAACCTCTTTGAGATCAAGTTCTTCTAGCTACCACTGCCAACAATGAAATGGACTGGGTTCCCTTCACCCACATTTGTGAGTGGAAAAGGCACTCCCCTTCTTCAGGCCTCTCTGGTTCCTTTGGCTGGAATTTTGTGGTAGCGACGGTGACACTAGGTTCTGCATCAATGATCCATCTTCCTTTTTCTGGTTCTGATTCATAGTCTGAGTCAACATCTAACCCCGAGGATTTTGTCTCAGCTAACAAAGACTATTTGGAGCACTAGTAAATTTGGGTCATTTTGAAACGACCATTTCAATGCTCTTGTGATGTTATGTCATGGATATTATGATGAATCTTGGGTCCCTCAAACATCTCATCATATCCCGTGGCAAGTGAAATGAACCTGAGATAACGTCGCAAGTGTAACGACACAATGTTGTAGTCGTAAGAGAGACGACAACCTGAGCTCATCACAAGAACGACAACCAGGAAATCGTCGCAAGAACGACAATGATGGACGATCCTCTTCGTCGCAAGAGAAATGACATATCCTAATTTCGGTGAAGAACAATCGATAGTTGCGACGAACTATTCATATGATCGACGATCGTGTTCGTCGCAGGACAAATGCCATATCCCAGTTTCTGCGACCAACAAGTTGTCTCAAGAGTGACAAATAGTTGATAGTTGCAACTAACTATTCATACGATCGACGGTCGTGTTCATCACAAGACAATCGCCATATCCCAGTTTTCGTGACCACCAAGTCGTCGCAAGAGCGACGAACAGTCGATAGTTGCGACAAACTATTCATACGATCAATGATCATGTTTGTCACAAGACAAATGCCATATCCCAGTTTCTGCGACGAACAAGTCGTCTGAACATTGATGAACAATCGATAGTTACAACGAACTATTCATATGATCGACGATCATGTTCGTCACAAGACAAATGCCATATCCCATTTTTTGCAATGATCAAGTCGTCGCAACATCGACAAAATATATTTATTTAAAAAAAATATATTAAAGATTAATTCAAGAATGAGGACAGCTACAAAGTTGCTACTAAATGGAATATGTGAAATCTTTGGCAGTAAACATGCTTGAAAAAGAAATATTTTCATAGGACGAGGAATATTTTCATAGGTGTGAAGATGGAAAGTAAAATAACTGTCCTAGGACTCTAGCAATTCTCACAATTTGAAAATTATATCCAAGCCTTCTAAGTGTCATAAATGATGATGACGAAGTCCACTAAATGAAATAAGTGAAGGTATGATAGAGTTATTTATAGTGAAATCTATATGGGAGTGAGATCCATGGGGGTGGAAAGTATTTGTCTCATGTGCCTTCACAATTCCATGAATGGCACTTGATAGTAAACATCAGTTTCATAACTAGGATACATATTCATAGATTAACGTGGACAATGATTCGAGAAATTTAATTTGTCAAGAGGTGACATTAATTTGTAAAGAGCATGGTGGATTCATAAAACTACCATATTGACGTAAGCATGGATACTTAAAAAGATAGTGCATCCCTCGTGTTGGAAAACAAATATGTTAGATTTCATGAAGTAACCTAGGAAAACAACTATGTTTTGATGAAAACAAACTATGGAGCATTGCTTGGATACTTATCTCAATCTACACCACAATTTATTTTGTCCACGAGGGAGAGTTTTGTACATTATACTTAAGTTTCTTTACCTTTTAGAAGTCTTGGTTTGGGGGCATGAACCTAACTTGTTTATTGTTAAGGAGTGTTGATGGAGGGTTTTCACTATCCTAACCTTTATGAATCACACAAACCACTTTTAATGACATAAGGTGAAGAACATAATTTTGATATGGGATAGCTTTTAGGTCCTTTGATGTGTGCAAAAGTGTGGTGATAAATGAAAATGACTACTTAAAGTATATTGTTGGAAATAGAAATGCAAGAACTCAC
>JASDQU011403912.1:11512-23481 GCA_032191745.1 Picea mariana
CAAGTCAAGTGTTCCAATCACCATAAGGCAGGGAGATACCCATGAAGGGTTGAAGGCCGAGGTCCGGTTGTTCTGTGCGTCCCCGCTTGAGAACAAGAACTGCAAAAAATATTGAAACAAATAACTTGTCAATAGATTCAGAAGCTCGTACTCATTACAACATCAAATAGTGAAATAAAGTTGGAAGTAATTCCTCCTAAATCCAATCACATAACGCCCATGAATGAAAAACAAAATTTTGTCTACAGTCCTAACATGACTTTCTCAATTAAGGTAGTTAAGAAATAGTTCTTTACAATTCCAAAAATGAGAGTCTTTACAAGAACATTGACCCTTGCTAAAAGGTCAATCCATTTATTTATAATGAATCACTAACTAAAAATATCTACTACAAGTGCAAGTTAATTAAATCAAAATATCGCCATGTGGCGCTTGATCTCTTTGTTCTCTTAGAATCATCTCATGGTTTTATAGGGAGTGGATGACTCTTCTCATAATCCTACCACTTGATGAAGAGATCCTCACATGTGTTTGTATATGGGGAACCTGTGCTGGTCCATCGGGGATGAAATAATTTCTTTCACTTCTACTGCCCATTCTCTGTATTTGACTATTTTAATACTCAACCGCTGTAGAACTGCACGAGCCTTGATCAGATTCTCCATAAAGTTTTGTATTTGTCTTGGTGCCATGCTTGGTACCTGTGCAATCTCTGCTATCCATGCCGAGTCTTGTTTTACATGTCGCTTGAATATGTGATGCAAGTTGATAAAGTCTTTGGGTGAGACAAATTCTGGGAGGCCGATGCTTTTCATCTCCCATTTAATCTTTTCCCAGCCTTTTTTTCACTCGACCCACTTCTTCTGTATCTTCCGTTGAGGTTCCCGGGCCATCTTTACTCAATATTCGTCTTCTTTCCTATTCCAATCGATGCTTCTATCCATTAGCACCTAAATACTGTGCTCTTTGGCGTCTCATCCCTTTTGTACTGTACTGACGTAATCAATCCTTTCTATTAGAACACTTATAATTTTCAACTTTTATTCTTTTGTTTTTACGTCTTAGAAATAAAATTTTACTAAAAGTAAAAAAACTTAGGAAATCAAATTTTAATTTGAAATAAATCCATGCTCGTTATATAATAAAAAGGTGCTTACAATAACACTGGTCGATGAGTTGTACTTTTTATCACTGAAATTTCATCCACAAATGGTTACAAGAATCCATCATCTCCAAACACCTACTAGTTCACCCAAAACTTCAAAAGTGCATTTCCAAAGGGCACAAAACTATACAATTGGTTATAAAATCAGCGTGTGCTAAGGATACAAAGGAAGCATGTGCACGTGTTCTAGTCGAAAATGCTGGAAAATAGCACATGCGCTCGGTGCGCGACTGTGGATGCAAAAATCCGTGCATGCCTCAGAACGACGCATTTATGATTTTGGTCGGCCTTCCACCCACTTCTAGTTCATCTCCCAAGTCAATTTGACACCCAAATCTGAGCTGAATCTGAGTGGGGCGATGGTCAAAGACCTAAGGGTGCCCTAA
Organism: Picea mariana; assembly: GCA_032191745.1. Classification (NCBI taxonomy): domain Eukaryota; kingdom Viridiplantae; phylum Streptophyta; class Pinopsida; order Pinales; family Pinaceae; genus Picea; species Picea mariana. The sequence continues at coordinate 13,064 of JASDQU011403912.1, forward strand.
AGAGACCCTTGTTGATACTAAGGAATGGTTGAATAATGCCTCAAAACTTTGCTATAAAAAGAGGCCATGGGTGCACTACATTTCCAAGAATTCATTTGTATTATTATGCTGCCTATATTCTCTTGGAGGAACCTCTTTCCTCACTAGAGCATACAAGCATCATCTCATTTAACATTCACATCACCTCTTGAGTGAACGAGATTTGGATTTCTTCACCATTTTCTTCTAGTTTTCTATTTGCAAGAAGAGATCAATCATTGGGGGTTCAAGAGCCCTCCCTTGGAGGAGCAGGGGACCCATAAGTCTCCCTTTCTCTTTGGTGTTTTCCCACTCATACAACTTATCCATTGGTGGCATGAATGTTGTTTATTTTTCCTTGTGATTCCTTTATGCACATTAGTTTAGTTTCTTTAATTGTTATTAGCTTAGTTGTTTGTTTATTTCTTATGCTTGATGTTTTTAACTCTTGCATTCATCTCTGTCCTGTCTAGATAACCCAATTGGACTTGTTAGTGTCCTTCTTTTGCTCATTTAGGTGACAAAAAGGATACAACATATTGGTGACTTCACTGGGGATAGGTATCAATTTCCTCCCCATTTGGGTTGTTTTAGCACTTCTTTTTGATTTATTTAACTTGCAGGAACCATAACTAGCCCATGCCTTCCTGCAAAAAGATAAATTCAGAGCTGAGCTGAGAGAATTTCATCCGAAATTTTCTTTCCGGCTATGTTACAAAAAGTGCACAGGTTTTTTAACCCACAGGCGCATCTTCCAAGCACGTGCGCCAAACTCACTGTGTTCCTCAGCACATTCTGTGCACCTACGTCAAAAGGTCATTTTTGATTTGCACATTGGTGCCAAATGCACCTCTGTCTACTCTGCGACCCACACATCTGTCYAGAAAATCATACATTGTAAGGGTTTTTGTGATCTGTTGAAGTCCCATAGCCTTATTAAGCTTGATTCTATGCAAATTGTAATATGCACCACACTTAGATTCCCTCTCCACATGAAGGGTTAGTCAAAACATAGACACTTAGGGGGGTTAAAATCCATATTTATCCTCTTTTTGATTTCATTTTTCCACATGGATGGCTTTCTTTGATTAAAGTTAAGTTGGAATCATTCTCTATCACATATATAAACCACTTAATCTAGAACCAGAAATTGAGCGTCAATTATTGAGTATGCTCTTCTCTTATGCCATAGAGTGATCTTGAGAATCAAAAAAATGATTGAGGTGAAATTTCATCTCCCTTAAAAGACAAAATATTTAGGATAGGAAAAAATACCCCTTGGGACTCCTCTCAGTTTCTTTTTCAAACACATCTTAAATTTGTATACATTCCCACATGCTACAAAGGTAGGATAGTTTTGAATCTACTTTCTTAGATTACATCAGTAGGGAAGTTTAAAGGTTTTGTAACGGGCCCATACATGCCCAAATGCCCATAATCTAGGATAGTGTTTTTAGATTAAATCACACTAGGGAGTTAAAGGATTGGTAAGGACCCATATGTCCACATGCTAGTTTATAGGGACTTTAAAATTCCGCAAGGTTGTACCAATGTCATTTAGTAAAATAGGTAATCAAGACTTGTAAGGATCACACGAAGTCCACAGGTAGCAAGGTGACACCTAAATTATTAAAAATTTGGCACACTTTCACTTGTTCACACACAAATTTACTACTCACTCACATAGTTTGACCTAGAATCATGGAGGTTGAAGTAAGTTTCCTCCAAAGGGATCCCGAAACGCCCCACCCTTTTCTCGATGAAACTATCCACTCTCACTTAAATTCAACGAGATTGGTTCACACCCCCAATCTCTCAAACAAACCACATATAAAATTCTTCTAAAAAATCACTACGTTTTCCTCCACAGGAGATGCCAAAAGACATTTTTTAGTCTAGGTAGGATTTCGGGGATAGGCATCCAAATAAATCCCCGTTATCTGGTTCTCACATATTCAAACAGTAGAAGTTGTCAAATAGGGAACTTTAAAATTCTCCAAGTCAAGTGTTCCTAACACCATAAGGAAGGGAGATACCCGTGAAGGGTCAAAGGCCGAGGTCCGGTTGTTTTGTGTGTCCCCCCTTGAGGCACCCACCTCTTGGGTGGGATCCAGCCCGTGACCCATTTCTGAGGCCGAAAATCTAAATTCCACACTTTGACTGAGGTACCTAGTGACCAAATCTTAGGAAATCTACCCAGGTGGCAATTGTGGGCTGCAATTGCACCTTGATCAGATTTTGTGTGGCTATTGGGAAATATCACCAGCTCTTTTGGGATATGCCCCCTCTACCCCTCATTATAACTGATTGTTTCACCCTTCACTAGTTCCTCTTTCGATGGCTTCAAACCCCATTGTTGAGTGCTATTGGAAGGTCCAATGATATTTTGAGAGGAAGGACATTACGTCTTTTAGGACACGAACATTGGTTTTTTTTTTCTCCCACATGGACAAACTCCACCTACCCAGATGTATGCTTCTTTTTCAATTGATTTTTGTATGATACTCTTGTGATTACATGTGATTATGAGATATATTGTGAAGGTTCAAAAATTATAACAAATACTCTTGTTCATTTATTTCTCTCATCACCATTTGCACACATCCACTTCGCTAGTCGGACATCATAGGGGACCCACAGAATCCCTGTCATTCCAGACGATTGCTAAATCTCCCTCCTATTCTAGGGGGATTTCCTAGTCTTTCCAACTCATCGACTCCACCTTCTCACACCCCTGTGAGTGCTACTGTCCTGGGATCAACTTTTCTTATTTCCACTTTACTTGGGTCCACTTCCCAAGGTCAACCTTCCACTCACTCTCCTTCACACGGAAGAGGGGGGGGAAACTTCTTCCCAAGGAGGCAGTACAACCCCACCTTACCCCCCTCAAGGGTCAGGCACACAAAAAATTCACACCATGGATGGAACTAATTCTCCACTGCCACCCCATATGCCTTACTTGGCTTCCCTCAACATACCAGATATGACTAAGCTCACTAATGATCCTATATTACATGACCCCACATGGACTACAATGCCTACCAAACTCCCTTCAAACATCCCCAAGTTTGAAGGAAAAGTGGGAGACGACCCAACCAACCATATCATGACCTTCCACTTATGGTGCTCTTCAAACAACATCATGGATGAATCCGTCTGATTGAGGTTATTTCAACGCACACTCAATGGCCCATCAACCGAGTGGTATGTAGAAGACAAATCTGGGTCCCATGTGACCTTTGAATCTTTGGCCAAATCATTTTTTACATTCTTTCAACTACCAATCCATCATGACAATGGTATCAAACTTCTCTCAAAGTTTAAACAAACCTCCCCTACACACATCGCTGACCACATTCACGAATGGCGTCGGTGACACAGTCTATGAAAAGCCGAAGCCACAAAGCAACAATGCCTCAATTAGTTTCTTGAATCACTTGTTTCCCTTCTTGCCAAGGATGTGGCCACCACCTTCCCCTAGTCTAAAGAATAAGCCATTGACAAGGATCAACAATTCAAAATCATTTATTCACAGTCAGGATACTTATATACGATACTACCTGATGCCCCGAGACTCGTCCCATTCGATCGAGACAAACCTGGGATGTCTCACTCTGCATATGGATTGATTGGTACTACATTACATCACAACACACACCCCCCACAACCAACTATGTATGGTACACCCCCATATCCGCCGGCATATGGAGGAAATCCTTACTACCCTCCTCCCCCTTATCAACAACCATACCTTGTTTCCCTCCCTCCACCCACAAGCGGACCCTTGCCGTCACCCATGATGTGACCGACTATTCAATATAGTTCTGGAAACACCTCTACCTCTGCTTACACCCTAAGCACTAGTGAAAACGCCACGTCTTCCTATGTACCTTACATATCATTTCCACAACATCATCCATACTTACCATTTCCTGGTCCTCCCCTACCCATTGCTTCTCCACAAGGACAACCACACATTGGGGTTAACTTTGCTCAGTCATCTCCCATTCAACAAGTCCACAATTTCAAACAATTGAATACCACAAATCTGACCCATCAGTCGAATAATGCCAAAAATGAAGGAAAAAACCGAAACAATAATAATCCAGGACCAGAAGGGAATCACCCCCAACAGAACCAACCTGTTGGGGGAAACTATAATCAGGGGAACTAGAACCCCTAAGGGGGCAATAATAAAAAAATCCAAGGGAATAATAACAAAAATCTTCAGAAAAACTTCCCTTGTTCCCTTTGCGGCGAGTATGGCCATTATACTCACCATTGCCCTCAAATTGCTGAATTCAAACGGATGAAAGAATTTGAAAATGGACCACGTCCCCAAGCATCGGCTGCCCCTCAGAAGGCCCCTCAAAAATATGTGCAACAACCACCCCCAACTGTACTGCAAAACCCCATTCCACACCAAGGGGTGATGAACACCCAACAGGAGATGTAGCCTGCCCCACCACAGATGGGATAGTATCCAAAGCCAAGCACTTCTGTAGATCACACTTTCCTCCTCACTAGTGAGGAAGAAGTTCTTCTACAAACATGCAATTGTCAATACAACGCACCCCCTGACTCTACTCCCACTACCTCAGAAGCAACCCCAATCACAAATGGACCACCTTTGATGATTCCATGCCCTAATACTGAGTTACCCCTTCATATTTCTCACATCCCATTGCGACGGAATGTCAACAACCCTCAGGCTAGGGCGGCCCACAATTATAGTCTGGTCGATGACTTGGCACAATCTCCTACTGCCATGTCAATTTTAGAAGTCCTTCAAACCTTTCCTACTCAACATAAGTCATTACTTTTCGCCCTGGGGGCAGTTGACCCTGCTAACACTCGAATCATCATATTTGATCTTGATAGTGGGGAAACCCGTCTCCTCGCTCTGGTATCTTTCCAAATACCGGTTAAAATCCAGAGCATGACAGTTCTTCACTGCATCATTAACGAAGGTGCATCCACATGCAACATTTCCAAAAATGTATGGCAGAAAATTGGCTCCCCTGAGCTTATACCATCTGCCATCACTCTCAGAGATTATGATGGGCACCCATCCTCTCCTTAAGGGCTCTTTCAAAATGTCCTTGTTCAACTCAGGGGCAATACTATCCTCATTGACATTGAATTTATCAATGCTCTGCTCAATTACAACATATTGTTCAGAGGTAGCTACATATACGTGATGAAGGTTGTGGCCTCTTCTGTGTTTCGCACAATGATTTTCCCCCACAATGGGAAGATCATCACTATTGACCAAGTGTCACATTACAAGCCCAACCCTTCCTCAAACATCGATAATATCCTACCCTTTGTCCACACTAATCCTGATGCCTACCCACTCATCGATATGGGTCCCAAAATTTTCAAAGACCCATCCTTTCTAGGGACATACCATGGAGAAACTCCGCTCATACATCCCTCAGCACAAGTATGTGTCATCTCATCCAATGGAATAGAAACTAGCGATTCCCTTATCCCACAAAGGCTTCCTTACTATCTGACGTCCCACTTGTCTCAAAGCTCCTTCCTCAAGAACCCCCTGAGAACTCTTCAACTCCATCTATTCCTGATTTCATCCTTCCCCAAGGCCACATCCCAGTTTGAAAGACAATCCCCCAAGCCATAACTCAAATCCCCTTCTTTTACCCCCCACCAGGCGTACAAGATTTCCAGGTAGCCACAACACTTACCCTTCCTAATATGGTGTTGGCAATCTCAGTATGGTATCTACATCCACCTGCGATGGTCCCTCAACCATCCCTCCCTCCCCAAACCAAAGGAATCCTGATACAGATTCCAATACTTTCTCCAACTACACCACCCTCACCCCCACTTGCTAGCGCCACTACTGCAGCTGGGGTAAGAAGGAAGAAACAAGATCCCACCACTCCACTTCCCCCATGAATCTAGCCTCCTTACGCACTATGCGATAAAGACAGACACCCCACCAATAAATGCCCGTCTCTTCTCGAGCTACACAATTTAATTCAAATCCCTCGGGAAACGACACCACTTGTCACTTCCTCTAGTACTACCACTGCATCCCCTAATACAGGTAGTAAAGGACTGCAAACCAAATTTGCATGTGACATCTGTTCATAGTATGGCCATTACACCCACCATTTCTCGGCATTACCTCAATTCTGGTAGACGCTAGTAGCAGTACACCAGAGCTTTCAGCAAGAACCCCTTCCATCCACATCATCTCAAACACATGTCACTGACATCCACTATGTCACGACCTCAATCAATGAACGAATGAGATGTGCTTTCTCTCTCTGTGAATCACTAGTTCACTTCACCTACTGGAGTCCCATGATTATTGAATATAGGCGTCGTCAATTGACCCTTATTCCCAATCCTCCCATCACCACACCTTTGGTGATGCCAGTAGTCCCCCTTACTCCCTCTCCAGATATGGTTTATATCTTCTCTCCTGAGCCCGAGGCACTTCCTACTCCTCCATGGTTCCTAGATAGCCTAGAAGAGGATTTTCCCCCAAATCCCCCCAATTCTCCAATTCATTTCCCCACGAAAATCTTACGCTCAACTACCATTTTCAACCCACAGTATCTTGATATTTGGTTTATGTTGAGTGAACCATCACAACCCCCTTGCATCATTCCCCCTACTTCTTTACCACCAGAATCCAACCACACGATGAAAGTCATTAATGTTACTCCACTGGATCCCCTATATTCCCGACAGTTCCACTGCGATGAAGACATCCTCGAGGAATTAACTACCCCCGATTTCCCATGGGATCTGCGCCATCACAGAGTGCTCTTTCTTTCACAAGAATCCTTTATGCCTCCCCAAAAAAACCCCATATACGCAATCAAAACCAAATATTTTCTCCCCTCACGGCATATAGATTGGTTCAATAACCCTATCCCTACCCCCGATGCTTTTGAACAAGGAAACATGGCCAACATTTCCCCCACCGTCAAAATCGATATTTCCATCAAACCTGGAATCATAGAGGAAATCACCATCGGTGCCACATGCTCTCCTGAAGAATTCATAGCTTATAGAGATCTCTTCCAGGAATACTGAGACATTTTTGCCTGGTCATACACAGAGATGCTTGACCTCGATCCCTCTATTTTTGAACATCGTATAGACACATGGCCTAATATTATCCCTCTAGGACAAAAGCAATGTCCATTACACCGATCCAAAGTGGCAACCATCAAAGTCGAGATAGGAAAATTAAATGTTGCAAGGTTCGTATACCCCATCACATATACGTCATGGGTCTCCAACCCCATCCTTTTTAACAAAAAATAGGGCACTATCTATGCCTGTACAGACTTTCACGATCTCAATTACACCTGTCCCAAAGACAATTTTCCAACGCCCTTTATCGACCAAATTATCGATGATTGTGTTGACCACGAGGCTTTGTCCTTCATGGAAGGTTTCTCTAGCTACAACCAAATTCAGATTCACCCAACCGATCAATACAAAACCACATTCACTACCCCTTGGGGTAATTTTTCATATCATGTCATGCCTTTTGTCCTTAAGAACGTTGGTTCCACTTTTCAACGAGCCATGACAAACATTTTTCATGATCTAGCTCATATCATCCTCGCATACTTAGACGACCTCACTGCTCGATCCAAGAAACGTACTCAACATCTCGATGATTTACAAGTCATCTTTCAAAGGTGTCGTCAATACAATATCCGCTTGAACCCCCTCAAGTGCGTATTCTATGTCACCACTGGATGCCTCCTTGGGTTCATCGTTTCCTAACGCGACATCATAGTGGACCTTAAGGTCCAAGCCATCACGAGAATTTCTCCCCCTCAGAATTTACACTAGCTGCAAATCTTACAAGGAAAATCTTACTTTTTATGCTGCTTTGTCCCTGATTACACCACTCGTGCACACGGTTTCCTTTGCCTCTTATGGCACGATATCCCATTCCAATTGGATGAACATGCCCAAACCACTTTTCATGATCTTAAAGCGACACTCTCCAACACCCTGTTGATTATCCCACCCGACTATGATCGTGACTATATCCTCTACTTATCAGCCTTAGCTGTCTTAGTAGTAGGAGTTCTCATCCAATTAGGGGATGATGACCGTGAGCATGTAATCTACTACATTAGTAAAAATCTTTCAGGGTCACCCTTGAAATACAATCACGAAGAGAAACTCACCCTTGCAGTTGTCCTCGCAGTCCAAAAACTGCGCCATTACATCTTTCTTCTCACTACCAAAGTCGTAGCATATTCCAACCGCATGAAATATTTTTTCAATCGCTGAAAAATTAATGGCAAATTTTCCCGATGGATTGTCATCCTTTAGGAGTACGACCTCGATTTTTCAACACCCAAGAGCAAGAAATACCTTGTCCTTGTCGAACTCATTATGACATTTCCTTCTGACACTACCAGTTCTCCTGTCAATAACAACTTCCATGATGAACATCTCTTTTACATCCCTTTAGATGATCCTTGGTATGACGATCTCCTCGTCTACCTCCGAACACAAAAGTTTGAAAACCACCTCTCCCGAGATGATCGTCGATGTATTCTCCACCAGGCCCCTCGCTACCTCCTTATTAGTGATATCTTATATCGATGAGGGGTCGACACCATACTTCGTCGATGTTTGACCATCAACTAATCCAACAGAGTCTTGAATGACTGCTGCAACGACGCTTGCGGTGGCCACCTCTCAGGGATATCCACTACCCAGAAAATCATTCGAGCAGGCTACTTTTAGCCCACCTTGTTTCATGATTGAATCCATGCTATGAAGCAATGTGACAAATGTCAGCTATATGCCAACAAAGCAAGAGCACCACCCACTCTTCTCCACCCAGTCATTACTGCCGGCCCGTTTTGAAAATGGGGCATAGACTTCATGACTTGCAACCTTCCATCTAGCAATGGACACAAATACATCGTTGTGGTAGTCGATTATTTCACCAAGTGGGCTGAAGCCATGTCCACCTTCAACAACACTGCTGACACTGCAACATGTTTTTTCTTTAACCACGTCATCTCCTACTTTGGAGTCCCACTATAGTTAGTCTCTGATCATGGGAAACACTTCAAGAATGATATTTTCATTGAAATTTCCTCCAGGTTAGGATTCTCCCATGAGTTCTCCTTCCCATACTACTCTCATTCCAATGGACATGTAGAGGTAGTCAACAAGATCCTCAAAACCATGTTGTAGCACACGGTTAAAAAACATAAGACCAATTGGCACCATATTTTTTTTCCACACTATGGGATTATTGCACGATAGTTAAAGCTTCCACTGGTTTCACACCATTTCATCTTGTCCATGGGGTCGAGGCCACTCTCCCCATTGAGTGATAAATCCCCACCTTACACATCGCTATTGAGCTATTACCCGACACTGCTCCAATGGAGCAGCATTTTTTGAACTTAGAGTCACTGGATGAAGACCGTTGGTCTTCATTACATAACAATGAAGAATACAAAAAATGGTCGAAGGCCACCTTTGATCACCATGTCAACCTTCGATCATTCAACGAAGGTGACCTCATCCTTTCTTACAATATCGATCATGGTATCCTTGGCCATGGAAAATTCGAGTCATTATGGCATGGACCTTACATCATCCAACATTTCCTCACTAAAGGCGCATACATCTTGTCCTTTCGCAAAGGCCACCCTCTCAAAGAACCCATCAATGGGTTGTACTTAAAGAAATTGTACGCTTGAGCATAGGCATTCTACACTAGGCTTTTTCTTTTTGTACACTTTTTGTAGTGTTTTTAATCTTCTTTTTCCTCCATGCCTGACATCTAATCTCTCATTTGTGTTATTGACAGATGCCTCCTCCATCGGCCTACTGCATCGATTATGTCGATGGAGCTAGCTGTTGGACACAGAATCTTGCTTCGGTCACTTGGGCCCTCTATACCCCCTCACATGAACTGCTCCACTCCAATGACATATGCCTGGGCTCAGCAACCAACAACCAAACAGAATACACAACTATCATTGGCCTCCTTTCCAAGGCCAGTCACCACCATATTCATCACCTTAACATCTTACTAGATTCCCAACTTGTTTTCCTCCAGCTCAACAATGTGTACCATGTCTGCAATCCTTTCCTGTTCCGCAAATACCTGCAAGTTAGAATTCTATCTTGACATTTTGATTCAATCACATTTACACATATCCCAAGACAATGCAATAAAATAGTAGATAATATGGCTAACCTAGTGTTAGATTGGCATTTATCACATCAAGTTACCATTACACATACATAACCTATCAAAAGTCTATCACAACAAATAAATTAGACGTCATAAACAACATCTCAAAAGCATCAACACATGTGAACTTCACAAGGATCCCAAAATGTATATCCATATATATATA
>JASDQU011403913.1:0-14962 GCA_032191745.1 Picea mariana
TTACTAATCTAAATTACAACTAATGGCCTAAAGCCGACATAAATAAAATAGCATTACTAATATAATATGCCCCAATTAAGGGGTAATGAGCCAATATTAGGGCTTAACATAATGAATGTATGTTAAGGAATAACTGATGCTAAGTGCGTTGTAAGCAAGATAATCACAGATTTGTGTCCCATCTAAGGTTGTAGACATCTGAGTCTTACAACCACCCCTGCCTCTACCTCGGGTGAGAGTTCATCTGCTTCGCAGGTGTTGCCGAAAAGGCCGGTAGTTAGGGCTTTGTTGGTGCACTCTTGAGCATTGAACCCTGGGTCTGCCCCTATGCCAACAATTTTGTAAGCCTGCTTCTCCTTGAACTATAAAGAACATGCAGGTTCTCCTAGATCCAACGATGGTCGGACCCCACACTCAGATCTAACGCCCGAGATCTATTCTCGTCTACTGCGCGCTACTCCTCTCTGAATTCATATATGACGGTCATCGGGGATTCTAAATGACATCCAACTTTCACTGTTGATATTCACAGTTGATCTTTCCATTGCCATGACATCATCGCTCTGCTAATCATTCTGATCTTTTCCATCAATAAAAAGCACGCATACTCTACCTCTGTCTGAAGCCATGCCAACAATATCCCCCTTTGGCATTGATGGCAACCAAGAATGGCTGCTCTATTTTACTTAGACCTCAATCTCCATCATCTCCATACTTAGCATCCAGTCATGTTGTTCTTCTTCCCCTTTGACATCAATGTCAAAGAAATACATGCCCCCCCTAAGATGTTGCAGTAATTTTTCGGAGGTATCAGATATTCAACCAAAACAAACTCCCCCTAACAAGATGGATTCTCTTTAGATGTGAGACATGATGACACCCATCTTCTGACAAAGATATTCAAAAGGTGTCTTGGCTAGGGGTTTAGTAAATATGTATGCAATTTGTTCTGTGGTTGGAATGTAATGAACCTGAACAATCTGATTGGTGACCTGCTCTCTCAGAAAATGGTATTTTATGGGAATATGCTTGGTCTTGGAGTGGAATACAGGATTCTTTGACATACTTATGGCACTTCTGTTATCACAGTGAATTAGGATTGGTGTAGTATATTTTACCTCCAAGTCTGCAAGTGTCTGAGTCATCCATAATACCTGAGTGCAACAAGTAGCAGCATCAATATATTATGCCTCTATAGTTGATAAAGAAATGGAACCTTTTTTTTTTCTCAACCATGCTACTAAATAATCTCCTAAGAAGAACACACCTCCACTCGTGCTTTTCCTTTCATCAATGCAGTTAGCCCAATAAGCATCTGACTAGACTGATAATTGAAAATTTTGATTCTTAGGATACCATAGGCCATAGTTCATTGTTTATTTCAAATATGTGAATATCCTTTTGACAGCTAGGAAATGACTCTGTTTAGGTGCAGATTGATATCTTGCTACCATTCCAACAACATGCATTATGTCTAGATGAGATGTTGTGATGTATAAAAGGCTTCCTATCATTGACCTATATGAACTTTGATCAACATCAGGTGATTCATCATCCTTTCTTAATTTGCATACAGTAACCATAGGTGTGCCCACAGGTTTAGAATCTTCCATTTGAAACCTTTTCAACATTTCTCTTAGATATTTTTCTTGAAAAATGAACATTCCTTCATACCTTTGAGTAATTTGTAGACCAATAAAAAATGATAGTTCACATATCATAGACATTTCAAACTCAGAATCCATGGTAGAAGTAAACCATTGTACCAATGAATCCTTATTACATCTAAAGATGATTTCATTTACATAGACCAATACGATGAGAAAATCATTACCCTCTGTTTTGATATATAGATTGTTGTCAACTGTTTCTCTCTTGAACCCTTTGTCTTGGAGATATGTATCCAATCTATGATACCAGGCACGAGGGGATTGTTTTAACCCATATAAAGATTTCTTCAGGTTGCATACAAAGTCAGGGTTATCAGATAGTTTGAAACTCTCTGGTTGTTCCATATAGACTTCTTCGTTTAAATCTTCATTTAGAAAAGATGACTTGACATCCATTTGATAGACTTTAAACCTTTTATGATGAGCATAGGCAAGAAATATTCTTATAGCTTCTAATCTTTCTACAGGCGCAAATGTTTCATCAAAATCTAGTCCTTCTATTTGAGCATAGCATTTACAGACTAATCTTGCTTTGTTCCTGACAACTTGTCCCTACTCATTCAACTTATTCTTAAAGATCCATTTGGAACCAATGATATTTTTACCTTCATGTCTAGGAACCATCTCCCACATATTGTTTTTCTCAATCTGATCATGTTCATCATTCATGGCTTTAACCCAATGGTCATATTTGCTAGCTTCATTAAAATTCTTGGGTTCCAGCATGGATATGAAGGTCATATTTGATTGTTTAGTGTTTTTGATTATCTGTCTCCTGGTTTGTACACCTTTGTCTTTTTCACCAATTATCTGACTTGCAGGATGATTCTTTTGAGTGATTTTGGAGGAGGAATTTGACGTTGTCTACTGATTTGAGTCTGTCTGAATATTTGCATCTTCATTTGGCTCAGAGTCTTCTTTTTATGATTCTTGGACCTGTTTAGCTTCAACTTCATCTATATCCTTTGTTGTTGATTCAGTATTGTTCATCTCTCTTACTGGGATTCCTTCATCAACTTTTATGTCAATACAGTCAACCAATCTATGCAGCCTCTTATTATAGCATCTGTATCATTTACTGTTTGTAGCATACCTTAAGAAGATGCCTTCATCAATCCTGTCATCATACTTGCCAAGGTTCTCATCATTATTCTTTATGTAACACTTACTCCCAAAGACTTTGAAATGTTTGATTGAAGCAGGTCTCCCATACCACAATTCATAAGGTGTCTTGTCGGTGTGTGTTCTGAGGTGGGCTTTGTTAAGAACATAGACTACTATGTGTATTTATTCTACCCAGTAGGTTTGACCAATGTTCTTCTCATTCATCATTGACTTGGCCATTTGCTGCATTGTTCTTTTTTTCCTCTCAACTACTCCATTTTGTTGTGGAGTTCTTGGGATTGTGCATTCTCTCTTGATCCCATGTTTTGTTGGAATATTGGTTTTTGTCATTGATGTCAACCCTAGTCATGGGTTTTGGACCACAAGATTGATGAAGGTATTTGGACATGAAGGACAATGCATATGCATATACAACACCCATGGATGGATAGTATACATCATGTTGTTTATGGTGGTATGTGGCACGTCACGTGGATCCTCATGGTTGAGGAGAAATGAAATTTTGAAGATGAAAAAGTGAATTGAAGAAGAAAGTACATGTAGGCCCGGAAGATAATTAAAGAAAAGAATTACAAAATAAGAAAGTGTCAGGTCGGCCCTAATGTTAAAAGGAAGTGACATAAATGGTATAAATAAATATCATTATACATTCATTTGACATACAAGTTGAATTTCAGAGGAAATTAGAAGTAAAGAAGGTCGGATTTCAAGGGAGGATGAAGTATTTTGGTGATGTGTTCTAAGACATATCAAGGTACCTATGGTAAAAATTTCAGCTCTTTATTCGCAATAATTATGGAGATACACTATGTGGAAGATAGGGTTTGTGACCAGTCCTGAAGTTAGTCAAAAAATATGTCTTCCGGGTAAAACAATCATAACTTCTTCATAGAGAATCCAAATGAAGTGGGAAAATTTTCATTGGAAATAGTATGGACTGTAGTTTCTTGTGTGTGAGTTTCAGAATCAGATGTTAAATATTGAGCATGAGGCATTCTGTGCAAGTTCACTCTCTTGAATAGACCAGAATTGAATAAAGTCTACCATTCTTTATATAACTTCTTTTTGGGGAGGATTCGAGTGAAACTTGGAGGAGTTTCAGAGAATACATTGAGTAATGTTATCTAAAGGATCAGAGTACTCCAAGAACTGAAGAATTGCAGAAATTGAAGAAGTCTCAGGAAGCATTATCAAGTTCTATGTGATGATTGGTTGATGGTGATGATTTAATGTAAATTTGTATTATCTCTCATATATTCTTGGGTGGAAGGAAGGGACAAGGATGGGGAGTTCAAATATCTCTTGATATTGGAGGATTGTATCTTCCTCTTGGAGGTTTATCCCTCACTTTACATTTGGAAGCTGAAGCTACCTTTGGAATTCATTACTTCCCTTGAACAATAACTATTGATTATTTCTCATATATTGTGCATGGTGTATTGTGGTGTATTGGTGTAACTCTTATACTATTGGTCATTTCTCATTGGATATAATTTAATGGTTTAAGTATAAGTTGAAAAAGGTTTTAAATTGTACTTGATACTGATTCACCCCCCTCTTAGTATCAACATGTTTATCACAGAATTCCTTGAACTCACTTGACATAAATTTGCCTCCTCTGTCTAATCTTACTGCCTTTAACCTCTTTCCTATTTGATTCTCAGTTAAAGCCTTAAATATTTTAAATTCTCAAATGCTTCATCTTTTTCCTTGAGAAAAGCAACCCAAGTAAGTCTGGAGTAATCATCAATGATCAACATGAAGTAGTTTTCTTTCCCTGTGCCTTCCTGCCTTGATGGTCCACATAAATCCATATGAACTACTTGGAGTGGTTTCTCTGTTGAAGTAGAGCTCTTGGATTTAAACTATGTCCTGGTAATATTTCCTACTTGGCAAGGCTTACACATAGAATCTTGTGGATTTGATATTCTTGGAAGATCTTTTACTGCCTCAAGATTTTTGAGCTTGATTAAGTGATCAAAGTTTAGATGTCCAAGTCTCTTATGCCATAACCATCTCTCATCTTGTTTGCTTAGATGACATTCTTCTCTATCTTTTTTCAGCACATATACATTATTTTCTGTCCTTATTCCTTTAGCCACCACTTGTCCTGAGTTTACAGATTTTATCTTGCAGTCCTTGGAAGTGAACACCACTTCACATCCTCTATCACACATTTGACTTACACTGAGAAGATTATGTTTCAGCCCATCTACAAGCAGAACATCTTGGGATTTTCCTTTTCCATTACTTAAACTCACCATCCCTTTACCCTTGATTTTACCTGGAGCATCATTTCCAAAGGTTACGTTTCCTAATTTGCTTTCACTTAGAGATAGAAACTTACCTTTGTCTCCCGTCATATGTTTGGAGCATCCATTGTCTATATACCAAGGGTTCTTTTGTATTTGAGCTGAAAACACTAATCCACACTTGTCACTTTCTTTCTTCTTCCAAACCTTGACATTTTCAGCAGGGGAATTCAAATCTGGTTCATAGTTCCTTAAGAGACAGTCAGTAGCTTTATGTCCATATTTATGACAAATGTAACATTTTGGTTCATCAAATAAAGGATCATAACGATTGTTATGCTTAACCTGTGTCCTCTTCCTAGCCATCAAGTGATTTGTAGTCTATGGTAGTTTGTTACTTGGTTGTCTCATTCTTTGTTGTGGCAGATATCTATACCTTGAATGTCTTGATTGCTCATATCTAAATTTTGAATAACAGTTTACAGCTTTGTAACCAAAATTAGAACAGAAAAAACAATATCCATAGAAAAAACTTTGGTACCTAGAAAATGGTTGTCTTTCTTGAGAAGGTCGATTTCTTCCATGCAGATGATTTCTTGAAGAAGAGAGTGTATTATCTCTCTAATCTACAGTTTCAGTTTTGGTACCTTTTTCTTTACTCCTCCTTGGCATTCGGTCATCTTCTTTTGTTTCTACAGGTTTGTTGTTGTCATATGATGTAGATTTGACAAACTTGATGGGTTCATTGTTACTTGGTTGAACACTGCTTGATCCCTCTTCATAACCCAGACCTGTTTTTAGCTTCAGGTTCCTTTTATGATTCAAAATGGTGGCCAATCCTTCTGAGGCTTTGATACTTGGCAGATTATGATGATACAAGGCTTGAAACTTCTCCAACTCTTTCCTAGTTTTCACTACTTCTTCCTCTAGAGATTCATATCTTGCCTTCTTTTCTGATAACTATTGCTTCAGAATGTCTTTGATTTTCTTTGCCTCTTCTAATTCTACTTTTAGCAGGGAAAATTATTCATCAGGTTCTTTACTACCTTTATTGAACTGTATCAACAATTGTTTTTTCTTTCTCATCTTAATTATGAGTTTGTCAAGCTCTTCTAGTGCACTGATCAGCTCTCCTTCCAATTCAACGACAACTTCTTCTTCATTAGCATCACTTCCTGTGATTTTATTATCATAATCCTCTTTTTCCATAAGCATGAATTCATTTAGTTTATCTTCACAAGAAGAGTCACTATCGATGTCTTCTGAGGAGTCATCATTGTTTACACATAAGATTTTCTTTTTATCAAATCTTTTGGATGTGTGCTTCTCTTCACCTTTAGAGTTTTGGTCCTTCTTCTTGTGTGGACACTTATTTGCGAAATGACCTATCTTACCATAGTTGAAACATTTTAATGGAAGATTACCTTTGTATTTTCCTAATCCCTTCTTTAGTCTTCTCAGAAATTTTGATTCAATTTCATCAGGCTCAAAATCCTCATTCTTGTCTGCTTTAAATGATGCTTATCTAGAGGTGGGTTTATCTTTAACTATTCTCAGTTCATATGCATTCAACGTTCCTAGAAGTTGATCAAACGCCAAGGATTTTAGATCATTAAGTTCTTCTATAGCAGAGACCTTCAGGTTGAACCTATCTGGTAAAGATCTCAAAATTTTCTGAACTAAGGAGGGTTCCTCAATTTTTTCACCAAGTGCTTTCATTGAATTTACCAGTTCTTCAACTCTTAGAAATTACTTTCCAACAGTTTCATCCTCTTTCATATTTATTTGTTCAAACTATACTCTGTAGGTTTGAAGCTTGGCGTCCTTAACCTTCTCATTACCTTCATAACCACTAATGATTTTGTCCCACATTTCTTTGGCAGTTTCTAAGTGCATAACTTTTACAAATTCTTCCTCTGCAAGACCGCTCAGGATAGCATTCAGATCCTTAGCATTGAAGCTAGATTATATCTTGTCATCCTTATTAGCTAGTACAATTGGCTTGATATAACCAGTCTCTACCACATCTCAGACATCTGCACCTAAAGCATTATGTAGGTTCTCATTCTAACTTTCCATAAGGAAAAGTTTGTTCCATTGAACAGAGGGGCCTTATTGGTTGAAGTTCCTTCATGGATTGACATGTTTAAGCTCTAGGATCTACCCTTAGATAAAAGGGGTTGGATTTGATACCAATTGTTGGACAACTGAGAGCGGGGGGTGAATCAGTTGTTACTATGCTTAAACAATTATATCCATTTAAAAATTCATTACAGAACTTCTCAATGATGATCACAATAAATACGCAGTAGAGTATGCAACATCAATCACTCACATATATAGTACAGAGACAGATATTCCTAAGGAAACCCATAAAGGGTGAAAACCTCTTCTTCTTTATATGATAATTATTTTATGTACATTATCAATCTTATGAGCACCAACTCATAATGAGGCTACAACCTCTATTTTGCAAGTTGCTACTTGTTGAGAGCACCAACTCTCTAATTTCTCTAGAACCAACTCCCTCACTGTTCCAACACCAACTAGATGGAAGCACCAACTTCCAGTTACACAAGCACCAACCTATATATCAGAGAACACTTGTTCTCCCTTGCACCACCCTGCCACCCTGATTTCTCTGGCTTCAATCATATGGAAGCTACAACTCCCCTATGTTCAAGCACCCACTTGAACCTCTGAGGACAACAGTCCTCCCTAGCACCTCCCTACCACCCTGATTATAAATATTTTCTACTGAAACTTATTACATTGATACAATGTTTATCAATGGCTTACCAGTCTCATCATTGTTCTGCTACACTGCGCTTCTCTGCCTACATCAGTGTCTTCCTGCACCCATTCCTTGCGCTTTCTGTTCTTTTTCCTTCTATGCTCTTTGCGCCATGTCCCTTCTATGAACCATTCCTCTTCTGTTCATTTCAGCTGCTACACCTTGCCTCCTTCTTCACACCCGAATCATTCTCAACAAAAACACCCATCTCTTCTTTGTGTTGCATTTTTATAGTCTCTGTGCCCCTTGTGCATGTTGCATGCGCTATATTTTCACAGCTCCACTGATCTTCACTATGGGATGTGCATATCAATTTTGCGTTGAGTCCTCTTCCAGTTCATCCTCGCAGGGATTCACTCTCACTACCAATTACCTCGACACTCTGGTACAAACCATCAGTGGTGTCTAGTAGATACACCAGAGAAAGAACTAGCGTGAGCTCCTTCTTTCGCACCTTTTCCCTTTCTGATAAAAACTTCATAGTGTGCGCTAGCTCTTCTGGCTAACCCACTTCCTTTCACGTGACCTTCGGCCATGGCCAAGGGATTGTTCAAAAGGTATTTCATGATTTCACATATCACGAATTCCTGTTGCAAGGCATCTCGACTCTCCAAGTCGCGATCTTTGAAACCCCGAAAAGGAGCTTAGTTGGACTAGATCCTTCCCTTCTCGTGACCACCGGCTGTGAACAAGAGCTTATTCATAAAGTGATTTCATGACTTGTGATTTTTGGAATACTGGGGATGAGGCATCTCGACTCTCCAATTCGTGATATCCAAAATGGAGCTTAGTTGCATGCTAGCTCCTCCCTTAAACCTTCAACAATGTGACCTTGGTTGTGACCACAAGCCTAATCGAAAAAGGCATTTCGTGATTTTGCATTTCAGGTTTTCTCTCATGAGTCTCCTTGACTCCTCATATTGTGAACCTCAAAATGGATCCTATATATGCTAGCTCCTTCCTTCACGTGGCCACAACGATGGTGACCACAGGCTGCGCCAAAACGTGCTTCGTGATTTTTCATTTCAGCATTCTTGTTGTTAGTGTATTTCACTCCTCCATCTCCCAGTATCTGAAACTTCAAAATGGATTCAGATCAATGGTTCATGCTCAGTGGTGATCAGATGGCTATCCTCCATCCTGGAACTTCAGCTTTCAGGATTTTGGGGGAGTATTGATGCTAAAACTCCCAAAACTAAACTCCTGGAGTGATGTCATTCTTGCGTCACTCAATGATGAGTCATAAGTCGAGTGGCTTCCACGTGTCACTCAGAATTGTGATTTCCAGTGGCCTAAAAAGATAAACCAATCTTACACTTGTCCTTATATGCTTGTGCCACGTGTCCTTACTGACATAGGTTGCCACATGTCCTTGCTGACATGATCTATCATGATCTACCTCCTATATCTGATGGCCCAGATTAGATCTTGATCCAAAGGCTTAGATTATATTGTGATTTCGCATTTCGCGAGTTGGAAGGATAGAGAACCTCATGTCTTTGACCTTTCAGTCAGGTAAATGACAATCACTCGCCATATGTCCTCTGGCTTCAACAACCAAGATCATTTCAAAAATTCATGAGCCGTTGTCGTGCCTGATCAATGGTCCAGATCAATCCTCGATCCAATGGCTAATATTATTTCGTGATTTCACATATCATGAGTTAGAGTGGTTAGGAGCCTCCTTCCTTTGACCTTTCAGTCAGCGAAATGTTGATCTGTAACCACGTGTCCCTTCTGAAGATGAACGGTCCTCCTGCTTTCAGGATTGATTTTGTAATCCTTCTTCTCCTTGCACTATAAAGAACGTGCAGGTTCTCCTGGATCCAATGACAGTCAGACCCCGCGCTTGGATCTAATTCCCGAGATCTATTCTCATCTACTGCGTGCTACTCCTCTCTGAATTCATATTTGACGGTCATTGGGGATTCTGAATGAGATCCAATGTTCAATGTTGATCTTCACATTTGATCTTTCCATTGCCATGCCATCATCACTCTGTTGATTGTTCTGATCTTTGCCATCAATGAAAAACACGCATACTCTGTCTTTGTCTGAAGCCATGCCAATAGGGGGTACAAGTGATGAGACACCCCACCCTTGACGACATATTGCACCTTCTTTTCTTAAGTTTTGTTCTCTCATCCCTCCAAATGACAGTCATCAGAGCCATATATTAAGGTTGTTATTGATTATAAAATTTTCCCTTAGTAGAATACAAAATTGCGGTTAATTATTACTATTGAAATAATTTCAATGTATAAGATTTTTTTTAAATATTAATTATATGTATAAAAGAAATTGATTTTTTTTTATATTAATTATAATAATTTAAATTACGATAAATTAATAATAATTATAAAATATTTAATTGATATTATAGTATATTAATCCATTATCAACTATCACCTAATTTTAATTGTAGAAGCCCAACTGTCGAAATGACTACCAGTAACATTGCAAGATTATTGGTAGTCATTTAATTAACCATAATTAATTAATCATCATGTTAAGATTTTGTCTAATGTACTTGTAGAGATAATGGTAGCATTGGAGAGTAGTTGTGGTTTGAATTGCATGGCACTCCATCTCATATCATGATAGGTAACAAGTCACCATATAAAGTCACCTATTATAAATTTTGTAACGGTTTGTCTTCTTATGTAATGGTTTTCCTTCATAGAGCCTTATAGATATCATCATTGTGGGAGAAATTGGGATGGTTGGGCAGAGATAGTGCATGAGTTGGGAACTCAAAAGAATATGGTGATAGGTTTGGGGCCTATGGGATGTGCTTCCACATAGAGGGCCACGATGAGTCACAAAGGCGAGTGCGGTACCACTCTACAATATGCCCCATTCTTCTTTAGCTCACAATTAAGGACTATAGTGGATCAACTCAATACCCAATTCAATGGTTAAATCTATACATTGGCGAATAGCTTCTAAGTCAGCATGAAATTGGTATTCAACCCTCAAGCATACTTTGCATATTTAGAATGTGTATTGATTGGTATATTTCTTTCCATGATTCTAGAATGCCAGAGATGATTGTTTTGGGAAGGGTCGTTTCAATCTCGTGAGTTGCTTCTCCATTTCTAATTCCTGGCAAGAAATCACATCTCGTGCAAGATTTTTATAGTGACTAGTACAAAATTGATGTTGGAAGTGTCATGCCTCCAAGCCTATTGAAAGAGGAGAAGAGATCACCATTTAATATTTTGATACCCTCATCCCCTTACCCTAGTGACACGCATTGTGAGAGAGTTTGGGTTTGAAATGCAAGTGCAAGATATGCATTATGGAGCTCTCTCTCAATGCAACCCTGAAGCCTGTAATTATTGTACAGTTTAAGCAATTTCCTGACAAAGAAAAGGATAAATTGAGCACTAAAAGGTCTCATCAATAACTTTAAGTGGTATATATGTACATTTCATAATTCCATATTGAACTTTGAGTTCCAAAATATAATCTAAATTTTATAATTATGAAGTTTTTTTCCTTGCATCTCAATGAATACTTAACATTTAAAATATAATCAAAAGTCAAATATTTTATTTTATTACGAAATTTTTTTCCCCTTTACATATCTAAAGGTACAGATCGGTGAATGAGATGTATGGCTAGGGTTTATTTCTAACTTATTTCTACACCATTCCAAATCTTTTGTAATGGCACCAAACAGGGGGTTAGGCCCCCCTCCACCCACCTCTCCACATCACAAGTAGGATACCACCAGCCCCTTTGGCCCTTCGTCCATGATTCCAGTTGCTCAAAATGATGAGACCATGGGACCAGATCCCCCTTTGCTCGATGAACCCATGCTAGATGTTCAAGAAAAGGACGTCCACAAGGCATATTGGAAACTTGGTCACTGCATCCCAAAAGCTATGGAAACCATGGAGTACAAGATTCTCTCTCTAAAGTTCGAGAGTCAAATTTAGCACATGAAATATCATGCTCTTATTGGTAAGTTCCTTGGTCTCTGGCCAAATGAAAAGGATCTGGTCACTTGGATCCATTCTCGCTGGAAACCCACTTGCCACATAGATTTGAAGTTAGGATACAAGGGATTCTTTACCAATCATTTTTGAAAACCCTAAGGAAAGAGACAAAATCTTTGAGGGGGAGCCTTGCTTCTTCAAATCTGCTAGTCTTTTCTCAGGTTACCGGAAGAACAACTTCGACCCAAAGAAAGAATATTTTTGTATGCTCTTGTCTAGGTTCAAATTTATTATCTCCCCTGTGAAAACTAGGAGGAAGAAATCTTAGTTGGAATTGGAAACACCCTAGGAACCTTTGTAAAAACCTCAAAATCCAAAAGATAGGGACGCTACACCACTTATTCTAGAATATACATTTTCATGAATGTTTATATCCTTATTCTGGAATCAATTCACCTTTGTTTCCAAGATGTTGAATGCATTAAAACTTTATACTATTAATTCATTATTTTCCGCTATCATCATTGTCACGAGAAT
Organism: Picea mariana; assembly: GCA_032191745.1. NCBI lineage: Eukaryota > Viridiplantae > Streptophyta > Pinopsida > Pinales > Pinaceae > Picea > Picea mariana. The sequence goes on from JASDQU011403913.1 coordinate 12,323, forward strand.
GGCCACCTATATAGATACTTCCCCCTTCTAAATATGCCCAGAACGACCAGATCTAACCCCAACACCAATGATGAATGCTTCACCAAAATCTCGACCCATCGAAGACAAAACAAAAAACAATTACCCCAGAACCCTACTAACTAGATTAAAATTCTCACCTCTAAGAACATTTTCGATGCTATCATCTCTTTACTTACAGGCACATAAACTTTGATCGCAGAGTCCTCTGGACTTGGCCTTCCTAAAACCCACAAACCTAAGAATTCCCCACCCTCTATCGAGCCAAAAAAACCCAAAATTGCTCACATTTCTCTGGAAATGCTTCCTTTAGAATACACCCCACTCTTTTTTCCCCTATGGAGAGTTATGACCTAGATGCAAAAGAAATGGAATTAGATGGGATAGACCTACAAGGCATTATGGATGCAGTTTGTAATCAAGACATGAACTCGATCCCCTCAGAGCATATCTAGTTAGTTCACAAAGTGCTCCATAAATGTCGTCGAGACTCTCTATACCCCTTAGGATCCACTCCTTCTAATCCCAATTTGGGAATCCAACCCAATAAGCTCAAAGAAAAAAAAGAAGAAAAGAGGCAAGAAATCAAACCTTCAATTACTTTAGGAAACCGGGGATATATTGGTGAACTCATGAAAGAATGCTCTGATCACGGATACCTTCCAACCCTTCCAAAGTTTTCAATTAAAGTGATCTCTTGGAACATTAGGGGCCTTAGCACTAAGAGGAAACAAACTCTCTTACGAAACAAGATCAAGAAAGAATCACGAGATATTTTTATTTTGCAGGAAACTAATTGTTCAGGGGCTATGATTCAAGCCATCTTATCCAAGATCTAGAAAAATGGTTTCTCCATGGAAATCAACTCCACATGAACCACGGGAGGAATAAAGATCCTTTGTAATCAAGATAATATTCTCATGCAAAATGTTTTTGCATGAAACACAGTATTTCAATAGAATTCCACCTATGAGGGGAAGAGACCATAGGATTCATCACTAATGTGTATGGACACCACTAGTCTAGGGAGAAGCCAAATTTTCTCATGTAGATTCATAATGTTGCCTCTATAATACACCCTCGCCTCTGGATCCTAGGGGGATATTTCAATATCATCATGGCTCTGGAGGAAAATAAACGAGTGCATCGGCGGTTAGATCCGGATCACCTATCCTTCAAATATTTTATTCAAGAACATCCTCTGATCGGCCTAGAAACTAGAAATGGTAGTTTCATTTAGAAAAATCACAAAGAAGGTTCCCAATAAGTGGCTAGTAAGATATATATATTCCTAATATTTGATTCTCATAGGTATGCACATGAAATCCACCATACTCCCTACTATAAGATTGGATCATTGGCCCATATGCCTCTCCTTAGATACTCCTGGCAAACCTAGAATTAAACCCTTTCATTTTGAGAAGTTTTTGTTTTCACACCTGGACTTCCTTCCTTTCATCCAACTATGGTGGGAGGATTCTAAGCATATCAAAGGCTCTATGATGTTTCTCTTCCAACAACGTCTCAAGATTCTCAAGAACAAGATTAAAATCTAGAATAAGACCATTTTTTGCAACATTTTTCAAGCTCTGAAACTCTTAAATWATCAAATGGAAATTGTGCATCATCAAATCATCCTTCAAGGAAGGTATCCATATTTGGAACATTAGGAAAATATCCTGGCAGACTAAGTATATGAAAGTAAGAAACATGAAGAAATTCTTTGGAATCAAAAATCAAGAATTCAGTGGCTAAAGGAAGGTGATCGTAATTCCAAATTCTTCCATTGATCAATGATTCAACGTCACCAATCCAACCGTATCTCATATAATCTTGATTCAAGGCAATAAACTCACCTCTCATGCTAACATGGAGTAGGAACTCATTTATTTATTTTTAGAATTCCCTTACTGAGTCTCACACTGATCGAATGACAGTCATCACCAAAATAATGTAAAATATCCTCTGCCTCATCTCTGAAAATAAAAATTCCCTCCTTCTCTGGACCATCCCTTTGGAGGAGGTGGAGGAATCAAACCTTATATTATCCTCAGGAAAAGCCCCTGGTCCTAATGTATTCACCTCTAATTTTTTCCACCACCACTAGTCAATCATAAAATAGGATGTCCTTGAGGTAGTTCAGGAATCTCGTAGATTTTATGGGGTTCTCCTGGAGTTAAATGAAACTTTCCTTACTCTCATTCCTGAAGAATAGAAAGTGGTTGACCTTAACAATTTATTCCCCATTTCCCTTTGCAATTTCATATATAGCATCATATCTAAATTCATTTCTCTCTGCCTCAAACCCTCTCACCTAAGTTAATTTCCCTTGAGTAGTTTAGTTATGTTGAAGGGTGCCAAATCCTAGATAGCATTCTCCTAGCCCATGAAGTTTCTCACTCTCTGGAAGTCTCCAAAACTATGGGAATTCTCATTAAGGTGGACATGCCCAAAGCCTTTGATAAGTTAAGATGGGAATTCAGCAAATAAATTATTCTCACCTTTGGCTTTCACCAGAATCTGTTCAAATGGATCATGGGTCTCATTTCCTCTAATTTATTCTCCCTCTTTATCAATGGCTCCCCATATCAACCCTTTCATCCCTCATTTGGAATCATACAA